>CM057480.1:34612500-34887500 GCA_030035585.1 Dugong dugon
TCCTAGGAGTGGCAATGCTGGACCGAATGGTATGTCTATTTCTAGCTTTCTGAGGAAGTGCCGTATCATTTTCCATTCCCACCAGCAGTGCATAAGAGTTCCCATCTCCCCACAGCCCCTGCAACATTTGTTATTTACAGTGTTTTTGATTCGTGCCAGCAATGCCGGGGTGAGATGGTATCTCATTGTGGTTTTAATTTGCATTTCTCTAATGGCTAGTGATCGCGAGCATTTCCTCATGTGTCTGTTGACCAGTTGAATGTCTTCTTTGGTGAAGTGTCTGTTCATTTCCTTTGCCCATTTTTTAATAGTATTATTTATTGTAGAGGTGTTGGATTTTCTTGTAGATTATGGGATTAGATCTTTGTCTGACTTGTACTGTCCAAAAATTTTTTCCCAGTCTGTAGGTTCTCTTTTTACTCTTTTGCTGAAGTCTTTTGAAGAGCATAGGTGTTTGATTTTTAGAAGATCCCAGTTACCTAGCTTATCTGTTGGGTTTTGTGCGTTGATGGTTATGGTTTGTATCCTGTTAATGCCATGTATTAAGGCCTGAAGTGTTGGTCCTATTTTTTCTTCTATGAACTTTATAGTTTTAGGCTTTATATTCAGTTCTTTGATCCATTTTGAAGTAGTTTTTGTATACGGAGTGAGGTATGGGTCCTGTTTCATTTTTCTGCAAATGGATATCCAGTTTTGCCAGCACCATTTGTTAAAAAGACTGTCTTTTCCCCATTTGATGGACTTTGGGCCCTTGTCGAAGATCAGGTGACCGTAGGTGGATGGATTTACATCTGGGTTCTCAATTCTGTTCCATTGGTCAATGTATGTGTCGTTGTACCAGTACCAGGCTGTTTTGACTACTGTAGCTGTATAGTATGTTCTGAAGTCAGGTAGTGTGAGTCCTCCAATTTTATTCTTCTTCTTCAGTAGTGCTTTACTTATTCGGGGCTTCTTCCCTTTCCATATAAAGTGAATGATTAGTTTTTCCATCTCTTTGAAGAATGTTGCTGGTATTTGGATCGGGATTGCATTGTATTTGTAAATTGCTTTGGGTAGAATTGCCATTTTCACAACGTTGAGTCTGCCTATCCATGAGCACGGTATGTTTTTCAATTTATGTAGATCCCTTTGGGTTTCATGCAGTAGTGTTTATAGTTTTCTTTGTATGGGTCTTTTACATCCCTAGTCAGATTTATTCCTAAGTATTTTATCTTTTTAGGGGCTATTGAAAATGGTATTGATTTCCTGATTTCCTTGTCATTGTTCTCTTTACTGGTGTATATGAATCCAACTGATTTTTGAATGTTTATCTTGTATCCTGCTACTCTGCTGAATCTTTCTGTTAGTTTCAGTAGATTTCTCATGGAGTCTTTAGGGTTTTCTATGTATAGTATCATATCATCTGCAGACAGGGACAGTTTAACTTCTTCATTACCAATTTGGATGCCCTTTATTTCTTTTTCTTGCCTTATTGCTCTAGCTAGAACTTCCAGCACAATGTTAAATAGGAGTGGTGATAAAGGGCATCCTTGTCTTGTTCTTGTTTTCAAGGGGAATGTTTTCAGCCTCTCTCCATTAAGAATGATGTTGGCCCTTGGTTTTGCATAGATGCCCTTTATTATGTTGAGAAATTTCCCTTCTATACCTATCTTATAGACGGCTTTTATCAGGAATGGGTGTTGGACTTTGTCAAATGCCTTTTCTGTATCAATTGAGATGATCATGTGATTCTTTTCTTTCCTTTTGTTTATGTGGTGGATTACGTTGATTGATTTTCTAATGCTGAACCATCCTTGCATAACTGGTATGAATCCTACTTGGTCGTGGTGTATTATTTTTTTGATATGATGCTGAATTCTATTGGTTAGAATTTTGTTGAGTATTTTTCATCTATATTCATGAGAGATATTGGTCTGTAATTTTCTTTTTTTGTGACGTCTTTGCCTGATTTTGGTATCAGTGTTATGCTGGCCTCATAGAATGAGTTTGGAAGTGTTCCTTCCTCTTCTATGCTCTGAAATAGCTTGAGTAGTACAGGTACAAGCTCTTTTGAGAATGTTTTGTAGAATTCTCCAGTGAAGCCATCTGGGCCAGAGCTTTTTTTGGTTGGGAGTTTTTTGTTACCTTTTCAATCTCTTCTTTTGTTATGGGTCTGTTCATATTTTCAACATTACTTTGTGGTAGTTTGGGTAGGCCATGTGTTTCTAGAAATTTGTCCATTTCCTCTAGGTATTCAAATTTGTTGGAGTATAGTTTTTCATAATATTATGTTATAATCCTTTTTATTTCAGTTGGGTCTGTTGTAATGTCCCCCATTTCATTTCTTATTTGGGTTATTTGTGTCCTCTCCTGTTTTTCTTTTGTCAGTCTGGCCAGTGGTTTGTCGATTTCGTTGATTCTTTCAAAGAACCAACTTTTGGTTTTGTTGATTCTTTCTATTGTTTTTCTGTTCTCTATTTCATTTATTTCTGCTCTGATCTTTACTATTTCCTTTCTTCCGGTGGTTGTGGGCTTTTTTTTTTGCTGTTCTCTTTCTATTTGTTTGAGTTCTGTAATTAATGTTTTGATTTCATCCCTTTCTTCTTTTTTGATATGTTCATCTATTGCTGTAAATTGTCCTCTGAGGATTGCCTTTGCTGTGTCCCAAAGGTTTTGGTATGATGTGTTTTCATTCTCATTTGATTCTAGGAATTTTTTGATTCCATCTCTGATTTCTTGTATTACCCACTGATGTGTAAGCAGGGTATTATTCAGTTTCCATATAGTTGATTTTTTTCCCTTGCTCTTTCTAGTGTTAATTTCTACCTTGATGGCATTGTGGTCAGAGAAGATACTTTGAATTATCTCAACGTTTTGGATCTTGTTGAGGATTTCTCTGTGGCCTAAGATGTGGTCTATTCTGGAGAACGTTCCGTGTGCACTAGGAAAGAATGTGTACTTTGCAGCGGTTGGATGGAGTGTTCTATATGTGTGTATGAGGTCAAGTTGGCTGATTTGCCCTTTAGGTCTTCTGTATCTTTGCTGAGTTTCTTCTTAGTTGTTCTGTCCTTTACTGAGAGTGGTGTGTTGAAGTCTCCTAGTATTATTGTGGAACTGTCAATTTCTCTTTTCAGTGTTGTTAGAATTTGTTTTATGTATCTTGGAGCCTTGTCATTGGGTGCGTAGATGTTTATTATGGTTATGTGTTCATGATGGATCATCCCCTTAATCATTATATAGTGTCCTTTGTCTTATGGTAGATTTTGTTTTAAAGTCTATTTTATCTGAGATTAGAATTGCCACTCCTGCTCTTTTTTGGTTGTTGTTAGCTCGATATATTTTTTTCCAACCTTTGACTTTTAATGAATTCACATCTTTGTTTGTAAGGTGTGTCTCTTGTAGACAGCATACTGATGGATCCTGTTTTCTTATCCATTCTGTCACTTTCCATCTCTTTATGGGTGCATGGAGTCCATTTACATTCAGTGTAATTATTGATAGATGTGAGTTTGTTGCTGTCATTTTGTAGTGCTTTTTTTTGTGGTGCTGAAATTTTCTTTGTTCTTCTTACTCTCCTGCACTAAGTTACTTTTGTTTGTGGATTTTTTTTCATTTGTTTTGTTTTTGCTGAGACTTTATGTTTTTCGTCTTTATTTTTATGAGTTGGTTTGTTAACTTTCCTTGTGGATACCATGAATTTTACCCTTATCTTTCTAAGTTTGAAGCAGTCTACCCTTACTTGGTATCATCTTGCCTTCCTCTCCATTAGAAGGTTCTATACCTATGCCGTTTATTCCCTCTTTCATTGTTTTGATGTTGTTGTCATCCATCGATTGACTGCTCTGATTCCCTGTTGTATTTCTTTTGGTTTGGATAGTCCTCGAGAGTTCATTTCCTAGATTGGAACCTGACTCATATGATCCTGCATCCTAGGTCCTGCCTGAGGGCTGAAGCTGTTTGTCCTCAGATCGAAGAACTCCCTTTAATAATTCTTGTAAGTTTGGTTTGACTTTTACATATTCCCTTAGTTTCTGTTTATGTGGAAATGACCTAATTGCACCATCAAATTTGAATGAGAGTTTTGCAGGATACGTTATTCTTGGCTGACAATTTTTTCTTTCAAGATTTTATATATGCCATCCCACTGCCTTCTTGCCTGCATGGTTTCTGCCAAATAATCTGAGATTAGTCTTATTGTTTCTCCTCTGTATGTGACTTCTTGTTTTTCATGAGCTGCTCTCAGGATTCTTTGTCTGTCTTTGGTTTTGGCGAGTGTGAATATGGTATGCCTTGGTGATTTTCTTTTGGGGTCTCTTCTATATGGGGTTTGTTGAGCTTCTTGGATGGTCGGCTTTTTGTCTTTCATGATATTGGGGAAGTTTTCTGTCAGCAGTTCCTCAATGATCCTCTCTGTGTTTTCTGTTTTCTCCCCCTGTTCTGGAATTCCAATCACTCCTAAAGTTTTGCTTTTAATTGTGTCCCACATAACTCTCAGGGTCTCTTCATTTTTTCTTTGTTCTTTTTTCTGAGTTTTCCTCAAACTGAGTTTTATCCAAGTGTTTGTCTTCAATTCCACTGATCCTGTCTTCCACGGTTTTAAATCTGCTTCTCAGCCCTGCTATCACATCATCCTTTTCTGAAATCTTGTTGTTTATCTTTTGGATTTCTAATTGTTGTTTTTGTATAATTTCTAGTTGTGAATTTATTTTAGCATTTTGTTCCTGCATCATCTTTCTGAATTCTTACAATTTTTTGTCTTTATTTTCCATGAATTTGTCTATTTTTTCTCATGTTTGTTAGCTTTTTGCCTCAGTTCTTGGAAAATTCAGAGTATTAGAGATTTGAATTCCCTATCAGGTAGTTCCAGTGCATTTTCTTCCACAGGAGAGTCATCTGGTGTTTTAATTTGGATGCCTACTGGAACCATCCTGTCCTGTTTTTGTAAATGTTTTGATATTGTCTGCTGTTTTTGGGTCATTCAGTAGTTATTTCTCTCATTCTTTGATTGTAGATTTGCTTGTTTCATCCCTTTTTAAAAAAAAAAAATTGAGTATGTCTGAGCAGGCGGACTGTGTGCTCTTTGTTGTTTGCTCGTCTGTGCGGTCAATACTTTTTGCCTCCTTCTCCAACTGGCAGGGTCAGTCACTCAGATATGGTACAGCAGGGAGGTCTAGCTGAAGAGAAGCCACTGGGATGGGTTGTTTGTGGCACTCACTACAGCCCAGGGTGGGTCAGTAATCAGTGCCAGGCAGGTTCCAGTAGGCTGTGCCTGCACCGCTTGGTGGTGTGATGCCAAGCGCACGGTGCAGGTATGCAGGATGCAGTGGGTAGATGGTTATGTGTGGAGCTAAGCTGGATATAGGAGAGAGGAGAGAGGAAAAGGAGCCAAAAAGATACAAACAAACAAAAAAGAATGCTAGGGGAGCTTGCCATTGGAATGGAGAGATGAGAGACTAGGAAATGGAGAAAAACAGAAGGGGGAATAGGAAGAAAAGAAAAGAATGAACAAATAAAAATCAGAAGGGTTAAAGAACCGCAAAGTTCCCAGGGATCTCACCGACGCAGCTATTAGGTCTGGGGAAGTTGCTCTCAGGTGTTGCAGCTCAGCCTGGCCAGAAGGCGCAGAGGCATACAAAGCCGGTATTTAGGGATCAGAAAGAGAAAGAAGACATAGAGAGATGAGAAACTGAGCAATGAAGAAAGACAAAAGGGAAAAAGAGGGAAAATAAAACAAAACAAATTAAAAAGAAAGAACAAGAAAGCCCCCCCCCAAAAACCAGGAAAATTAAAAAAAAAAAACAACAAATAAAGAAACGTCCTCAGGGATCCGTCTGCACGTCTGTGGAAGCTGAAGGGGAGTCTCCCTGGCACGCAGCTCGGCCTGGCCAGAAAGGGCTCCCAACTCAAGAAAAGGAAAAGAAAACAGACAAACAATTCAAAATGAAGAAAAGCCTCGGTATCCCACCAGCGTGGTAACCCAGACCAGGAAGCAACTCCACACTCCAAAGGAGCTCCGCAGCCCCTCAGGAAAAAGCAAAGATGGCTCTCGGAGTCAGGCACTCAAGCAAAAGGAGGGGGAGGTGGCGAGAGGCAAGCAAGAAATCCAAAGAAGCAGGAAAAAAAAAAAAAAAAAGCAACACCAGCAGCCAACAAATGGCACTCAGAGAGCCATCCAGAGCGGGCTGGTGTTTCTGGACAAGAGACTGTGTCCGTGGGAAGCAGAGGAGGCCGAGTGTGGGTGAAGAAGGGTGGAGAGTGGGGAAGCACATATCACAAATTCCTGGTGCTCTGGAGCCCCTCAGGAAGAAGCAAAGATGGCGCATGGAGCCAGGCACTTGAGTGAAAGGAGGTGGAGGTGGTGAGAGGCAAGTGAGAAATCAAAAGAAGCAGAAAAAAAAGCAACACTAGCAGCCAACAAATGGCACCCAGAGAGCCGCCCACTTGGTTGTGTGGAATCCAAGCAGCCGGCCCCTCCCAGTCAAGAGACCGTGGCCACAGGAAGCAGAGGAACAAATGAACAAATGCCCCGGGACCCCACCAGCGCGGCAGCCCAGACCGGGAAGAAGCTGCACACTCGAAAAGAGCCCCGCAGCCCCTCAGGAAGAAGCAAAGATGGCGCATGGAGCCAGGCACTTGAGCAAAAGGTGGGGGAGGCGGCAAGAGGCAAGTGAGAAATCAAAAGAAGCAGAAAAAAAAAAGCAACACTAGCAGCCAACAAATGGCACCCAGAGAGCCTCCCACTTGGGTGTGTGGAATCCAAGCAGCTGGCGCTTCCTAGTCAAGAGACTGTGGCCGTGGGAAGCAGAGGAGCCCGAGCCAGGGCGAAGAGGGGTGGGGGGTGGGAAAGCACACACTGCAAATTACCAGCTGTTTTGTCTCCCACTGGACGCTCCGTGAGGCTGCTTTCTCGTACCCCCGTTTGCTGGTCTCGGATAGGTGCCCAAGATGGTGGATCTGCGCTGCATTAGCTGGTAGGGGACCTCTTCATGAATCTCTCGTCACTCTACGTTCTCTTTCAGTATTCTCACTCCATTTGGTGCTTGGCTCAGTTCTTTATCTCTTCATTTGATGTTCTAGGGTTTCAGGATTGTTGCATTCTCTGTTTGGCTTAGTTTTTCGGATCTTTGCTGTGGAGGGATGGCATGGTGCTTCTGCCTAGAGAGCCATCTTGCCGGAAGCTCTTCATGTCTTTTTTTGTGTGTTGTTGATAGTTTCTTTGTTCCACTAGTTTTCTGTACTGAGTCATTTTTCTTTATGTATTTTCTTTTCATCTTTTTCATTGTTGATTTTGTATTTGTTGATTCTTTATATTTTTTTCATTTTTTATTTTGACTTGTAGGATTGTTAGTTTCCTTTGTGGTTACCTTAATATTTACCCCTATTTTTCTAAGTATAACCAGTCTTTTATTCCTTTATATCGCCTTGAGTTCCTCTCCATTTGAAAAATCTATGTGTACATTTTTTAGTCCCTCTTTTTTGTTTTAATTTTGTTGTCTTTTACGTATTGACATCTGTTTCTTTATTTTCAGTGTTTTAGCTTTGATTTGTTTTTGTGACTTCTGTATGTGGGTTGATATCTGGTTGCTCTGTCCTATTTTCTAATCTTGGGTTGTTATCTGATGTCATTGATTTTCTAATCAGAGGACTCCTTTTAGTATTTCTTGTCATTTTGGTTTGGTTTTTGCACATTCCCTAAACTTCTTTTTATCTGGAAATGCCCTAATTTCACCATCATATTTGAGAGACAGTTTTGCTGGATATATAATTCTTGGCTGGCAATTTTTTTCCTTCAAGGCTTTCTATATGTCATCCCATTGCCTTCTTGACTGCTTGATTTCTCCTGAGTCGTTTGAGATTATTCTTACTGACTTTCCTTTGTAGATGACTTTTTGTCTATCCCTGGCCACTCTTAAAATTCTCTCTTTATCTTTGGTTTTGGCAAGTTTGATTATAATATGTCTTGGTGACTTTCTTTTGGGATTTACCTTATGTGGGTTTGATGAGCATCTTGGATGGATATCTTGTCATCTTTCATGATATCAGGGAAGTTTTCTGCCAACAAGTCTTCAACAATTCTCTCTGTATTTTTTGTTATTCCCCCTGCCTCGTTCTGGTACTCCAATCACTTGTAGGTTATTCCTCTTGATAGATTCCCACATAATTCTTAAAGTTTCTTCATTTCTTTAAATCCTGTTATCTGGGTTTTCCTCAAATAAGTCGTTGCAAAGTGCTTTATCTTCAATCTCACTAATTCTGACTTCCATTGCCTCAATTTTGCTCCTATGACTTTCTCTTGAGTTGTCTAATTCTGAAATTTTATTGTTAATCATCTGGATTTCTGTTTGCTGTTTCTGTGGATTCTTGCAACCTGTTAAATTTGTCATTATGCTCTTCTCTAATCTTCTTAAGTTCCTCTATTGCTTGGTCTGCATTTTGCATAAATTCCTTCCGGATATCTTGAAGAGTTCTGTATATTAATCTTTTGTATTCTGCCTCTGGTATTTCCAAGAAATTCTCTTCCTCCAGAAAATTTCTTGATTCTTTATTTTGGGAGCTTGCTGAAGCCATCATTGTCTACCTCTTTATGTGATTTGATATTGACTATTGTCTCCAAGTTATCAATAAGTTATTATATTTATTTATTTTAGGTTTGCTTACTGTGCCCTAGCTTCTTGTTTTAATATGCCCAAATAGGCTTCTCCTGTGAGCTAGCCTGATCACTTGTGCCCCTGAAGCTCCATTATCCTGCCATATGGTCTCCAGAACTGCTGCTAAGTATGTGAGCTAAGTATGGGTTCAGCTCAGGTGTCCAGGTAGTTGGCCACCAAGTGTGTGGTGCATGCTGTTACCTACAGCCCTAGACAGGCATGGGTGATTGGTGTAGGCACAGGCATCCGGCTGCAGCAGGGGACACACGCTGAGGAAGGCAGAGGGCCAACGGCCACCCTCGAGTGTCCAGGAGGAAAGTGTGTCCCTGTTCCCTAGCGCTCATAGGTCGTGGGTTTTGCACCTGGAATATGGCACCCAGTGCTGTTGGCTGTAAGGACTGGGGAGCACCTCCTATTCTTAGGCCCTTGTTGCAGGTGGCTAGGTGGTGTGGGTGGAACCACCAGTCCTCAGGCCCCTGAAGTGTGTAGGTGAAGACCCTTCTTATTGGGCAGAGCATTGTCAAATGTCACAAATCCGCCACTTCACAGCTGAAACAGTTGAAGTTAGACTTCAGGTATATACCCTGTTGTACTGCAGTAATAAGGGCCTAATCTGTTGAAATTGATGCACACTAGTCTATGCAGAAGGGAAGGCACTCAAAGTCCATGGATCCCTTATGCCTGTAGCTAGGCAAAGGAGCTGTGCCTACCCTGAGTTCCTGGCTTAGAGGAGCTTGCAGATTATTTTTTCCCCAGTTTGTTAATTTGTTCCTTCTCCAAGGCCAGGAGAATGGCTCAGGGTGTGTGATGGGTCCTACTTTTGGCCCAGGGGACTCGGCAATTGCTGAAGCCATCCCAGACCCAGTTCAGAGCAGGGAGTGGGGAGGTAAATGCAAGACAGGTTTTTCCCAAAGGGGGATGTTTTTGATCCATGCAGTAGGCCAGACGCTAGTACTTACCTTTCACCAATCAAGGGCTACTTCTCACTGGTTCTAGATGGGTGAGTAGAGTGTCGCTGGGTCTCTCCTGATGTGTAAAACGCCTCCTGAGTGCCACTGCTTGCCTACCTTACCATGCACCATGAGCTGATCTGGCCTGAAGGGCTCTGGCTACCTCCGGGTGAGGTGTAGTAACTCCTCGCTCCTTCTGAACAGTCTTTCCCTCCCACTGCCACTCAGTCTGATTCCTTAGCTTTGCCTTTGATGTTCAGGGCTCCTAGATTGTCATAAATAATCAATTCACTTTTTTTTTAGGGTCTTTGTTGTAAAAGGGACCACGGGAAGCATCTGACTACTCCGCCATCTTGGCCCCACCTCTTGGATTTATTCTTAAATATTTTGTTTTTTTTAGGGGCTATTTTAAATGGTATTGTTTTTCCTGATTTCCTTTTCGTAGTTCTCTTTATTGATGTATAGGAAACCAACTGATTTTTGTATGTGTATCTTGTATCCTGCTACTCTGCTGAATCTTTCTATTAGTTCCAGCAGTTTTCTTATGGAGTCTTTAGGGTTCTGTAGGTATAGTATCATGTTGTTGTTGTTAGGCGCTGTCAAGTTGGTTCCAATTCACAGTGACCCCTATGCACCACAGAATGAAACACTGCCTCGTCCTGTGCCATGCTCACAATTGTTGTTATGTTTGAGCCCATTGTTGCAGCCACTGTGTCAATCCATCTTGTTGAGGGTCTTCCTCTTTTTCACTGACCGTGTACTTTATCAAGCCTTATGTCCTCCAGGGACTGATCCCTCCTGACAACGTGTCCAAACTATGTGAGATGTAATCTTGCCATCCTTTCTTCTAAGGAACATTCTCATTGTACTTCTTCCCAGACAGATTTGTTCATTCTTTTGATAGTCCATGTTATATTCAATATTCTTTGCCAACACCACAATTCAAAGGCGTCAATTCTTCCTTGGTCTTCCTTATTCATTGTCCAGTTTTCACAGGATTATGATGCAATTGAAAATACCATGTCTTGGGTCAGGCGCACCTTAGTCTTCAAGGTAACATCTTTGCTTTTAAACACCTTAAAGAGGATTTTTTGCAGCCAATTTGCCCAATGCAATGCTTCTTTTGATTTCCTGACTGCTGCTTCCATGGATGTTGATTGTGGATCCAAGTAAAACGAAATCCTTGACAACTTCAATCTTTTCTCCATTTATTACGATGTTGCTTATTGGTCCAGTTGTGAGGATTTTTGTTTTCTTTATGTTGAGGTGTAATCCATACTGAAGGTTGTGGTCTTTGATCTTCACCAGTAAGTACTTCAAGTCCTCTTCACTTTCAGCAAGCAAGGTTGTGTCATCTGTGTATTGCAGGTTGTTAATGAGTCTTCCTCCAATCTTGACGCCCCTTTCTTCTTCATATAGTCCAGCTTCTCGAATTATTTCATCAGCATACAAATTGAATAGGTATGGTGTAAGGATGCAACTCTGAAGCACACATTTCCTGACTTTAAACCACACAGTATCCCCTTGTTCTGTCTGAACAACTTCCTCTTGATCTGTGTACAGCTTCCTCATGAGCACAATTAAGTGTTCTGGAATTCCCATTCTTCACAAAGTTATCCATAATTTGCTATGATCCACAGAATTGAATGCCTTTGCATAGTCAATAAAACACAGGTTAACATCTTTGTGGTATTCTCTGCTTTCAGCTAGGATCCATCTGACATCAGCAATCATATCATTGGTTCCATGTACTCTTCTGAATCCAACCTGAATTTCTGGCAGTTCCCTGTCGACATATTGCTGCAGTCGCTTTTGAATGATCTTTAGCAAAATTTTACTTGCTTGTGATATTAATGATATTGTTTGATAATTTCCACATTTGGTTGGATCACCTTTCTTGGGAATAGGCATAAATGTGGATCTCTTCCAGTCAGTTGGCCAGGTAGCTGCCTTCCAAATTTCTTGGCATAGACAAGTTAGCACTTCCTGCACTGCATCTGTTTGTCGAAACATCTCAATTGATATTTTGTCAATTCCTGGAGCCTTGTTTTTTGACAATGCCTTCAGTGCAGCTTGGACTTCTTCCTTCAGTACCATCGGTTCCTGGTCATATGCTACCTCTTGAAATGGTTGAACATCGACCAATTCTTTTTTTTTCTTTTTAAAAAAAAATATTGTGTTCTAGGTGAAAGTTTACAGCAGAAATTAGTTTTTCATTCAAAAATTTATACACAAATTGTTCTGTGACATTGATCGACACTTTCACCCTCTCCCTTTCCACCCTGGGTTCTCTGTGTCCATCCATCCGGTTTTTTTTTTTTTAATTGTACTTCAGGTGAAGGTTTACAGAACAAATACTTTCTCATGAAACAGTAGTACACATATTGTTTTATGACGTTGGTTAACAACCCCACGACATGGCAACCCTCTCCCTTCTCGACATTTTTTTTTTTTTTTGGTGAAAATATACACAGCCAAAGATACACCATTTCAAAAATTTCTACATGCACAGTTCAGTGACATCGACTATGCTCTTCCAATGGTGCTGTTATTCTCAAATAAGATGAAGGCTTACAGAACAAACTGGTTTCTGATTTAACGGTTACTACAAATGTTGCCCTGTGACAATGGTTAACAACCTCACAGCACATCAACACTATCCTTACTCAACCTTGGGTTCCATTTCACCAGCTTGACTGTCCCCCTCTGCCTTCTAGTCCTTGTCCCTAGACTGCTGTGCTTCATTAGTCCCATTTGGTTTTATGGGGCTGTCCATGCCCCGGCTGAACAATGAACCTTGGAAGTGACTTCACCACTGAGCTAAAAGGGTGTCTGGAGGCCATACTCTTGGGGTTTCTCCAGTCTCCTTTAGGCCAGTAAATCTGGTCTTTCTTTTTATGGGTTAGAATTTTGTTCTACATCCTTCTCCAGCTCTGTCCAGAACCCTCTGTTGTGATCCTGGTCAGAGCAGTCAGTGGTGGTAGCTGGGCACCATCTAGCTGTACTGAACTCAGTCTGGTGGAGGCCTTGGTAGCTGTGGTCCATTAGTCCTTCGCACTAATCTTTCCCTTGTATCCTGTTCTCTTCACTCTCCCCTGTTCCTGAAGGAATAAGACCAGTGGAGTACCTTAGATGGCTGCTCACAGGCTTTTAAGACCCCAGACACTACTCACCAAGGTAGAATGTAGAGCATTGTCTTTATAAGCTGTGTAATGCCAATTGAGCTAGATGTTCCCCGAGACCATGATCCCCAGAGCCCTCTGCCCAGAAATTCAGTCCCTCAGGGAGTTTGGATGTGTCTATGGGGCTTCCATGACCTTTCCTTGTACGGGCTGTGCTAGTTTCCCCTGTATTGTGTACTGTCTCACCCTTCACCCAAGATACCACTTATCTATTGCCTATTTAGTACTCCCCCCTCACCCCTCCCATCCCTGGTAACCAACAAAGATTGTTACATTTTGCGTGTGAACTTTTTCATGGGTTTTTACAGTAGAGGTCTCATACAATATTTGTCCTTTTGTGATTGACTTATTTCACTCAGCATAATGTCCTCCAGTTTCATCCATGTTATGAGATGCTTCACAGATTCATTGTTGTTCTTTCTCGTTGCATAGTACTCCATTGTGTCTATGTACCACAGTTTGTTTATCAATTCATCTGTTGATGGGCATCTAGATTGTTTCCAGCTTTTTGCTACTGTGAACAATGCTGCCATGAACATAGGTGTGCATATGTCTCTTCGAGGGATGACTCTTATTTCTCTAGGATATATTCCTAGGAGTGGGATTGCTGGATTGTATGGTATGTATATTTCTAACTTTCTAAGGAAGCACTATATTATTTTCCAAAATGGTTGTATCATTTTGCATTCCCACCAGCAGTGCATAAGAGTTCAGATCTCCCCGCAGCCTCTCCAACGTTTGCTATTTACAGTATTTTTGATTCGTGCCAGTAATGCCGGGGTGAGATGGTGTCTCATTGTGGTTTTAATTTGCATTTCTGTAATGGCTAGTGATCGCGAGCATTTCCTCATGTGTTTGTTGGCCGCTTGAATGTCTTCTTTGGTGAAGTGTCTGTTCATTTCCTTTGCCCATTTTTTAATAGGATTATTTGTCTTTCTGTTGTAGAGGTGTTGAATTTTCTTGTAGATTATGTAGATTAGACCTTTGTCTGACTTGTACTGTCCAAAAATTTTTCCCCAGTCTGTAGGTTCTCTTTTTACTCTTTTGGTGAAGTCTTTTGAAGAGCATAGGTGTTTGATTTTTAGAAGACCCCAGTTATCTAGCTTATCTTCTGGGGTTTGTGTGTTGAAGGTTATGGTTTTTATCCCGTTAATGCCGTGTATTAAGGCCTGTAGGGTTGGTCCTATTTTTTCTTCTATGAGCTTTATATTTTTTGGCTTTATATTTAGGTCTTTGATCCATTTTGAATTAGTTTTTGTATATGGTGTCAGGTATGGGTCCTGTTTCATTTATTTGCAGATGGATATCCAGTTTTGTCAGCACCATTTGTTAAAAAGACTATCTTTTCCCCCATTTGATGGAGTTTGGGCCCTTGTCGAAGATCAGGTGACTGTAGGTGGATGGATTTACATATGGGTTCTCAATCCTGTTTCATTGGTCAGTGTGTTTGTCGTTGTACCAATACCAGGCTGTTTTGACTACCCTAGCAGTATAGTAGGTTCTGAGGTCAGGTAGTGTGAGTCCTCCAACTATATTCCTCTTCTTCAGTAGTGCTTTACTTATCCGGGGCTTCTTCCCTTTCCATATAAAGTGAATGATTAGTTTTTCCATCTCTTTAAAGAATGTTGTTGGTATTTGGATTGGAATTGCATTGTATTTGTAAATTTCTTTGGGTAGAATTGTCATTTTCACAATGTTGAGTCTACCCATCCATGAGCATAGTATGTTTTTCCATTTATGTAGATCCCTTTGGGTTTCTTGCAGTAGTATTTTGTACTTTTCTTTGAATGGGTCTTTTATATCCCTGGTTAGATTTATTCCTATGTATTTTATTTTTTTTAGGGGCTAGTATAAATGGTATTATTTTCCTGATTTCCTTTTCATTGTTCTCCTTATTGGTGTATACGAATCCAACTGATTTTTGTATGTTTATCTTGTATTCTGCTACTCCGCGGAATATTTCTTTTAGTTCCAGTAGATTTCTTGTGGTGTCTTTAGGGTTTTCTATGTATAGTATCATATCATCTGCAGACAGGGACAGTTTAACTTCTTCATTACCAATTTGGATGCCTTTTATTTCTTTTTCTTGCCTTATTCCTCTAGCTGGAACTTCCAGCACAATGTTAAATAGGAGTGGTGATAAAGGCAATCCTTGTCTTGTTCCTGTTCTCAAGGGGAATGTTTTCAGCCTCTTTCCATGATGTTGGCCATTGGTTTTGCATAGATGTCCTTTATTATGTTGAGAAATTTCCCTTCTATACCTATTTCATAGAGAGTTTTTATCAGGAATGGGTGTTGGGACTTTGTCGAATGTCTTTTCTGCATCAGTTGAGATGATGATGTGATTCTTTTCTTTCCTTTTGTTTATGTGGTGAGTTACGTAGATTGATTTTCTAATGTTGAACCATCCTTGCATAACTGGTATGAATCCTACTTGTTCGAGGTGTATTATTTTTTTATATGATGCTGAATTCTATTGGCTAGAATTTTGCTGAGTATTTTTGCATCTATATTCATGAGAGATATTGGTCTATAATTTCTTTTATTGTGGCGTCTTTGCCTGGTTTTGGTATCAGCGTTATGCTGGCTTCATAAAATGAATTTGGAAGTGTTGCTTCCTCTTCTATGCTCTGAAATAGCTTGAGTAGAACTGGTACAAGCTCTTCTGTAAATGTTTTGTAGAATTCTCCAGTGAAGCCATCTGGGCCAGGGCTTTTTTTGGTTGGGAGTTTTTTTATTACCTTTTCAATGTCTTCTCCTGTTATGGGTCTGTTCAGATTTTCAATATCACTTTGTTGTAGTTTGGGTAGGCCGTATGTTTCTAGAAATTTATCCATTTCCTCTAGGTTTTCAAATTTGTTGGAATATATTTTTTCATAATATTCTGTTAATATCCTTTTTATTTCGGTTGGGTCTGTTGTAATGTCCCCCATTTCATTTCTTATTTGGGTTATTTGTGCCCTCTGCTGTTTTTCTTTTGTCAGTCTGGCCAGTGGTTTGTCGATTTTGTTGATTCTTTCAAAGAACCAACTTTTGGTTTTGTTGATTCTTTCTATTGTTTTTCTGTTCTCTATTTCATTTATTTCTGCTCTGATCTTTACTATTTCCTTTCTTCCGGTGGTTGTGGGCTTTTTTTTTGCTGTTCTCTTTCTATTTGTTTGAGTTCTGTAGTTAATGTTTTGATTTCGTCCCTTTCTTCTTTTTTGATATGTTCATCTATTGCTGTAAATTGTCCTCTGATTACTGCCTTTGCTGTGTCCCAAAGGTTTTGGTATGATGTGTTTTCATTCTCATTTGATTCTAGGAATTTTTTGATTCCATCTCTGATTTCTTGTATTACCCACTGATGTGTAAGCAGGGTATTATTCAGTTTCCATATAGTTGATTTTTTTTCCCTTGCTCTTTCTAGTGTTAATTTCTACCTTGATGGCATTGTGGTCAGAGAAGATACTTTGAATTATCTCAACGTTTTGGATCTTGTTGAGGATTTCTCTGTGGCCTAAGATGTGGTCTATTCTGGAGAACGTTCCATGTGCATTGGGAAAGAATGTGTACTTTACAGTGGTTGGATGGAGTGTTGTATATATGTCTATGAGGTCAAGTTGGTTGATTGTGCCCTTTAAGTCTTCTGTATCTTTGCTGAGTTTCTTCTTAGTTGTTCTGTCCTTTACTGAGAGTGGTGTGTTGAAGTCTCCTAGTATTATTGTGGAACTGTCAATTTCTCTTTTCAGTGTTGTTAGAGTTTGTTTTATGTATTTTGGAGCCCTGTCACTGGGTGTGTAGATGTTTATTAAGGTTATGTCTTCATGATGGATCATCCCCTTAATTTTGTTTTAAAGTCTATTTTATCTGAGATTAGAATTGTCACTCCTGCTCTTTTTTTGTAGTTGTTAGCTTCATATATTTTTTTCCAATCTTTGACTTTTAATAAATTCACATCTTTGTTTGTAAGGTGTGTCTCTTGTAGACAGCATATTGATGGATCTTGTTTTCTTATCCATTCTGTCACTTTCCGTCTCTTTATGGGTGCATTGAGTCCATTTACATTCAGTGTAATTATTGATAGATGTGAGTTTGTTGCCGTCATTTTGTAGTGCTTTTTTTTGGTGGTGCTGAAGTTTTCTTTGTTCTTTTTACTCTCCTGCACTGAGTTACTTTTGTTTGTGGATTTTTTTTATTTGTTTTGTTTTTGCTGAGACTTTATGTTTTTCCTCTTTAGTTTTATGAGTATGTTTATTAACTTTCTTTTTGGTTACCATGAAATTTACCCGTCTCTTTCTAAGTTTGAAGCTGTCTATTATTAGTTGGTATTGCCTTGTCTTCCTCTCCATTAGAAGGCTCTATACCTACACCATTTTTTCCCTCTTTTATTGTTCTGATGTAGTTGTCATTTACTGATTAACTGCTCTGATTCCCTGTTGTATTTCTTTTTGTTTTGGATAGTCCTTGAGAATTGGTTTCCTAGATTGGTATCTGCCTGGTATGATCCTGCATCCTAGATTCTGCCTGTGAGCTGGAGTTGTTTGTTCTCAGATTGAAGAACTCCCTTTAATAATTCTTGTAAGTTTGGTTTGGTTTTTACATGTCCCCTTAATTTCTGTTTATCTGGAAATGTCCTAATTTCACCATCATATTTGAATAAGAGTTTTGCAGGTTATATTATTCTTGGCTGGCAATCTTTTTCTTTCAAGGTTTTATATATGTCATCCCATTGCCTTCTTGCCTGCATGGTTTCTGCCGAATAATTTGAGCTTAGTCTTATTGTTTCTCATCTGTATGCGACTTCTTGTTTTTCCTGCTCTCAGGATTCTTTGTCTTTGGTTTTGGCGAGTGTGATTATGATATGCCTTGGTGATTTTCTTTTTAGGTCTTTCCTCTTTGGGGTTCGTTATGCTTCTTGGATTGCGAGCTTTTCATATTTCATGATATTGGGGAAGTTTTCTCTCAGCAGTTCTTCAATGATCCTCTCTGTCTTTTCTGTTTTCTCCCCCTGTTCTTCAACTCCAATCACTCGAAAATTTTCACTTTTGATTGTATCCCACATAGCTCTCATGGTCTCTTCATTTTTCTTTGTTCTTTTTTCTGAGTTTTCCTCAAACAGAGTTGTATCCAAGTGTTTGTCTTCAATTCCACTGATCCTGTCTTTCACCATTTCAAATCTGCTCCTCAGCCCTTCTATGACACCGTCCATTTCTGAAATCTTGTTGTTTATCTTTTGGATTTCTAATTGTTGTTTTTGTATAATTTCTAGCTGTGAATTTATTTTGGCATTTTGTTCCTGCATTATTTTCTGAATTCTTCAAATTTTTTGTCTGTAGTTTCCATGAATTTGTCTATTTTTTCCTCATTTTTGTCTGCTTTTTTCTTCTACTCTTGGAGAATTCTGAGTATTAGAGATTTGAATTCCCCATAAAGTAGTTCTAGTGCCTTTTCTTCTGCTGGAAAATCATCTGGTGTTTTATTTTGGATGCCCAGTGGAACCATCCTGTCCTGTTTTTGGAAGTGTTTTGACGTTATCTGCTGTCTTCGGACATTCAGTAGTTATTTTTCTCATTTATTGATTGTAGATTTGTTTGTTTCATCTTTTTTTTTATTTGGCTATGTCTGAGCAGGCGGGCTGTGTGTTATTTGTTGTTTGCTCATCTGTGGGCATGATACTTTTCCCGTCCTTCTCCAATTGGGAGGGTCAGTCACTCAGATATGGTACAGCAGGGCAGGTCTAGCTGAAGAGGATTTACTGGGACGGGTTGTTTGTGGCACTTACTACAGCCAGCAGGGAAGGTCAGTAATCAGTGCAGGGCAATTTCCAGTAGGCCATGCCTGTGCTGCTCGGTGGTGTGATGTTAAGCACACGGTGCAGGTAGGCTGGATGTAGGGGGGGGATTTTTATGTGTGGAGCTAAGATGGGTATGGGAGAGAGGAGAGATAATAGGAGCCAAAAACATACAAATAAACAAAAAAGAGTGCTGGGGGGCTTGCTGTTGTAGTGGAGAGATGAGAGACTATGAAATGGAGAAAAACAAAAAGGGGAAGAAGACGAAGAATAAAAAAAAGAAAACAATGAATAAATAAAAATCAGAAAGGAAAAAGAACAGCAAAGCTCCCAGAGATCCCACCAGTGCAGCTATGAGGTCTGGAGAAGTTGTTCTCAGGTGTTGCAGTACAGCCTGGCTAGAAGGCATTGAGGTATTCAGCACCAGGTGTTCAAGGGACAGAAAGAGAAGGAAGGTATAGAGAGACAAGAAACTGAGTAATGAAAAAAGACAAAAAGGGAAAAAGAGGGAAAAGAAAACATAACAAATTAAAAAAAAAAAAAGAACAAGAAAAGCCCCCCCCCCAAAGTAGAAAAAAAAATACCCCACAAAAAGAAATGCCCTCATGAATTCCTCTGCACGTGTGCACAAGCTGAGGGAGTAGGCTCCAAGCTGCGCAGCACCACCCGGCCAGAACGGGCTCCCAACTCAAGAAAAGGAAAAGAAAACAAACAACCCCAAACAAACAAACAAACAAGAGCCCCGGGATCACACCAGCATAGCAGCCCAGACAGGGAAGCAGCTCCACACTTGAACGGAGCTCTGCAGCCCCTCAGGAAGAAGCAAAGATGGCACACAGAGCTAAGTATTTGAGGGAAAGGAGGGGGAGGTGGTGAGAGGTAAGGATGAAATCAAAAGAAGCAGAAAAAAAGCAACAGCAAATGGCACTCAGAGAGCCAGCCAGTGTGGACGGGTGGAATCCAAGCATCCGCTGCTTCCCAGACAAGAGACTGTGGCCTTGGGAAGCGGAGGAGGCTAAGTGGGAGTAAAGAAGGGTGGGGGTGGGAAAGCATATATCACAAATTACCAGTTTTCCTGTCTCCCACTGGAAGCTCCGTGAAGCTGCTTTCGCATACCCCCTATTTGCTGGTCTTTGATAGGAGTCCAAGATGATGGATCTGCATTGCGTTAGCTGATAGGGGACCTCTGCATGAATCTCTCCTCGCTCTCTGTTCTCTGTCAGTTTTCTCACTCCATTGGTGCTTGGCTTTTTCTCTTCATTTGATGTTTTAGGGTTTCAGGATTGCTGTATTCTCTGTTTGGCTTAGTTTTTCAGATCTTGGCTGTGGAGGGATGGAGTGGTGCTTCTGCCTAGAGCACCATTTTTCCAGAAGTCTCCAACCAATTCTTTCTGGTATAATGACTTTGTGTATTCCTTCCATCTTCTTTTGATACTTAATATTTTCCCCATAGAATCCTTCACGATTGCCTTCAAGGCTTGAATTTTTTCTTCAGTTCTTTCAGCTTGAGGAACGCCGAGCATGTTCTTCCCTTTTGGTTTTCTGTCTCTAGTTCTTTGCACATGTCATTATAATACTTTTTCTTCTCAAGCCCTTTGAAATCTTCTGTTCAGTTCTTTTACTTCATCATTTCTTTGTTTTGCTTTAGCTACTTGACGTTCAAGAGCAAGTTTCAGAGTCTCTTCTGACATCCATTTGGGTCTTTTTTTTCTTTCTTTCCTGTCTTTTTAATGACCTCTTGCTTTCTTCATGTATGATGCTCTTGATGTCATTCCACAGCTCATGTGGTCTTTGGTCATTAGTGTTCAAATTGTCAAATCTGTTCTTGAGGTGGTCTCTAAATTCAGGTGGGATGTATTCAAGGTCTTACTTTGGCTGTTGTGGACTTGTTTTAATTTTCTTCAGTTTCAACTTGAACTTGCATGTAAGCAATTGATTATCTGCTCTGCAGTCTGCCTCTGGCCTTCTCCTGACTGATGATATTGAACTTTTCCATTGTCTCTTTCCACACATGTAGTGGACTTGATTCCATTGTCTCTTTCCACAGATGTAGTCAGTTTGATTCTTGTGTATTCCATGTGGCGAGGTCCATGTGTATATTCACCGTTTATGTTGGTTAAAAAAGGTATTTACAATGAAGAAGTCATTGATCTTGCAAAATTCTATGATGTGATCTCCGGTATCATTTCTATTACGAAGGCCGTATTTTCCAACTACTGATCCTTCTTTGTTTCCAACTTTCAGGTTCCAATTACCAGTAATTATGAATGCATACTGATTACATGTTCGACTGAATTTCAGACTGAAGTAGTTGGTAAAAATCTTCAATTTCTTCATCTTTGGCCTTAGTGGTTGGTGGGCAAATTTGAATAATGGTCGTAATAACTGGTCTTCCTTGTAGGAGTATGGATATTATCCTATCACTGACAGCATTGTACTTTAGGATCGATCTTGAAATGTTCTTTTTGATTATGAATGCAATGTCATTCCTCTTTAAGTTGTCATCCCCAGCATAGTAGACCATATGGTTGTCAGACATAAAATGGCCAATACTAGTCCATTTCAGCTCACTAATGCCTAAGATATCGATGTTTATGCATTCCATTTCATTTTTGATCATTTCCAATTTTCCTAGACTCATACTTCATACATTCCACGTTTCGATTATTAACGGATGTTTACAGTTGTTTCTTCTCATTTTGAGTCATGTCACATCAGCAAATGAAGGTCTCAAAAGCTTGACTCCAACTACGTCGTTAAGGTGGATTTTACTTTGAGGAGGCAGCTCTTCCCCGGTTGTCTTTTGAGTGCCTTACAACCTGGGTGGCTCATCTTCCGGCACTGTATCAGACAGTGTTCTCTGCTATTCATAAGGTTTTCACTGGCTAATTCTTTTCAGAAGTGTACTACTGGATCCTTCTTCCTAGTCTGTCTTAGTCTGGAAGCTTAGCGGAAACCTGTCCACTGTGGGTGACCCTGCTGATATCTGAGTACTGGTAGCATAACTTCCAGAATCACAACAACATGCAAGCCCTCACAGTAGGACAAACTGACAGACATGTGGGGGTATAGTATATCATCTGCTAATAGGGACAATTTTATTTCTTCCTTACCTATTTGGATGCCCTTTATTTCTTTACCTTGCCTTATTGCTCCAGCTAGGACTTCCAGCACAATGTTAAATAGGAGTGGTGATAAAGGGCATCTTTGTCTCTCTTCTGTTCTCAAGGGGAATGTTTTCAGGCTGTCTCCATTAAGAATGATGTTTGATATTGGTTTTATATAGATGTCCTTTACTATGTTGAGAAATTTCCCTTCTATTCCTATTTTCTTGAGAGTTTTTATCAGGAACGGGTGTTGGACTTTATTACATGCCTTTTCTGTGTCGATTGAGATCATGTGATTCTTTTGTTTTATTTATTTGGTGAATTACATTGATTGATTTTTATAATGTTGAACCATCCTTGCATTCCTGGTATGAATCCCACTTGGTCATGGTGTATTATTTTTTGATATGATGCTGAATTCTATTGGCTAGAACTTTGTTGAGAATTTTTGTATCTATATTCATGAGAGTTATTGGTTTGTAATTTTCTTTTTTTGTTCTATCTTTGCCAGGTTTTGGTATCAGGGTTATGCTGGCTTCATAGGATGAATTTGGAAGTATCCTTTCCTTTTCTATGTTCTAAAATGATTTGAGTAGTACTGAAAGGGGCTGCGTGGGAATTTCACATTTATTGTTTATTGTCAGCAGTGTAGGCCTACCGTCTCTCGCATTGTGGTATTGTCAATGCATAGTTTACATAGTTCACTTTTGCATGCTTCCGTGGTTCTGATTTATTTTCCTTCTCTGTTCCCTCTTGTTTTCCCGTGATTTTAAAAGTTTATAATTAACTTAAGTTCCTGTTTTGGAGGTAGAACAACAGGTGATAGAATCTTGAAGTAAAATGCCTGAACAAGGAAACATCATCTTGTGGCTGAAACCAGGATGGCGTCCAGCGGTCAACATGTCTGGAGTGTGGCTTATGTGGCAGGCTACCCCAAGGGGAACCAATATTTGGCAAATTCCTTGGATTTTGATTTCTTTCTATGTAACCCTCTGATCAGCCTCCAGACTGGGAGGCAGATTTTGGAGGAGCTCATTCCCCTCTGTCTCCTGTATATCGATATACAATAAAAAAAACCTCTTGCTACTCACCTCACCCAGTCTCAGTATTGGCTTCTGCAGCAAGTGGCTCAGACCCGCCACTGTGGTGACAGAACTGGTACAAGCTCTTCTGTTAGTGTTTGGTAGAATTCTCCAGTGAAGCCATCTGGGTCAGGGCTTTTTTTAAAATTTATTTTTTATTACCTTTCGATCTCCTCTCTTGTTATGGCTCTGTTCAGATTTTCTATGTCAGTTTGTGTTAGTTTAGGTAGATAGTGTGTTTCTAGAAATTTGTCCATTTTCTCTAGGTTTTCATACTTGTTGGAGTATAGTTTTTCATAGTACTCTTATGGTCCTTTTTATTTCAGTTGGGTCTGTTGTAGTGTCCATCATTTCATTTCTTATTTGGGTTATTTGCATCCTCTCTTGTTTTTGTTTTGTCAGTTTGGCCAATGGTTTGTCGATTTCGTTTACCCTTTCCAAGAACTAACTTTTGGTTTTGTTCTTTCTATTGTTTTTTTATTCACTATTTCATTTATTTATGCTCTGATATTTAGTATTTCCTTTGTTCTGGTGGCTGTGGTCTTCTTTTGCTGTTCTCTTTCAATTTGTTTGAGTTGTATAGCTAATGTTTTGATTTTGTTCCTCTCTTCTTTTTTGATGTGTGTGCCTATTGCTATAAGTTGACCTCTGAGCACTGTTCTATATATATATCTATGAGGCCAAGTTGGTTGATTGTGGCCTTCAGATCTTCTGTGTCTTCGTTGAATTTCTTTCTAGATGTTCTGTCCTTTACTGACAGTGATGCATTGAAGTCTCCTACTACTATTGTGGAACTGTCAATTTCTCTCTTCAGTGCTGTTAGAGTTTGTTTTATTTATTTTGGAGCTGTGTCATTGGGTGCATAGATGTTTATTATGGTTATGTCCTCATGGTGGATTGTCCCTTTAATCATTATATAATGTCCTTACTTGTCTTTTATGGTAGATTTTGTTTTAAAGTCTATTTTATCTGAGATTAGTATTGCCACTCAGCTCTCTTTTGGTTACTGTTTGCTTGATATATTTTTAATCCTTTGATTTTTAATATATTTATGTCTTTGTTTCTAAGGTGTGTCTCTTGTAGACAACATATTGATGGATCCTATTTTTTTCCCATTCTGTCACTCTCTGTCTCTTTACATGTGCATTTAAGACTTTTACATTCAATGTGATTATTGATAGGTTTGAGTTTATTGCTGCACTTTTGTAGTGCTTTTTTTTTTTTTTTTGGTTGTGCTGTCATTTTCTTTGTTCCTTTTACTACCCTACGCTGAATTCTTTTTGTTTGTGAATTTTTAAAATTTCTTTCATTTTTGTAGATTTTGTGTTTACTGAAACTTTGTTTCTCTTCTTTATTTTGTTGAGTTGAAACTTACCCTTACCTTCCTAAGTCTGAATCAATCTTTTATTACTTGATATCATTTTGATTTCCTCTCTGTTTGAAAGTTCTGTACATATACTGTCTATTCCCTCTTTTATTATTCTGACATTTTTGTCATTTACAGATTGACATCTCTGTTCCTTGTCATAAATCTTTTAGTTTTGTTTTATCTTTGAGAGTTCATTACCGAGGTTAGTATCTGGCTGATGCTGTCCTGTGTCCTAGATTCAGATTGTTGTCAGATGTTGTTAGTTCTCTACCAAAGGAATTCCTTTAATATTTCTTGTAAATTTGGTTTGGTTTTTACATGTTCACTTAATTTCTGTTTATCTGGAAATGTCCTAATTTTGCCATGATATTTGAGCAAGAGTTTTGCAGGACATATTATTCTTGGTTGGCAATTTTTTTTCCAAGTTTTTATATGTCATCCTGTTGCCTTCTTGCCTGCATGGTTTCTGCCGAGTAATCAGAGCTTACCCTTATTGTTTCCCCTTTGTATGTGACTTTGTTTTTCTAAAGCTGCTCTCAGGAGTCTTTCTTTGTCTTTGGTTTTAGAGAGCATGATTATGATATGTCTTAGTGATTTTCTTTTGCAGTCTATCCTATGTGGTGTTTATTGAACTTCTTGAATGGTTGGTTTTTCATCTTTCATGATAATAAGGAAGTTTTCTGGCAGCAAATCTTCAGTGATCCTCTCTGTGTTTTCCATTTTCTCCCCCTGTTCTGGATCGCATGCAATTTTTTTGCTTTTGATTGTGTTCCACATCATTCTCAGCATTTCTTAGTTTTTTGTCATCCTTTTCTCTGGTTTTACCTTAAAGTGGTATCCAAGTATTTGTCTCCAGTGTCGATGATCCTATTTTCCATTGTTTAAAATTTGCTCCTAAAACCTTCTATTACACTGTCCTTTTCTGAAATCTTGTTTAACTATTGAGTTTCTAATTGTTGTTTTTGTATGATTTCTAGTTGTTTATTTTAACATTTTGTTCCTGTATTATTTTCCTGAATTCTTCCATTTTTTTTGTTTGTGTTTTCCCTGACTTTGTCTGTATTTTCCATGATTTTGTCTATTTTTCCTTATTTTTGTCTGTGTTTTCCTTCATCTCTTGGACAGCCCTGAATTTTACAGTTTTGAACTCCATATCTGGTAGTTCCTACTGGAAGGTCATCTGGTGTTATATTTGGTCACTTTCTGGAACCATCCTGTCCTTTTTCTTTAAATATGTTTTGATATTGTCTGCTGTCTTTGGGACAGTCAGGAATTATTTGCTTCATTTATTGGTTGTAGATTTGTTTTGTTTCATTCTGATTTTTTCTTTTATTTGGTTATGTCTCAGCAGGCGGGCTGGGAGTGCTTTGTTGTTTGCTTGTCTGTGGGTGTGATACTTGTCACCACCTTGTCCAATGGGCAGGGCCAGTCACTCAGCTGTGGTGCAGCAGGGCAGGTTTAGCAGGGAGGATGGAGTGAGGATTGGTTGTTTGTGGCATGTATTGGGGCCTGTGAACTGGGGCCAGGTGGCAGTACAGGGCTGGTTCTGGTGGCCCACACTGGTGTTGCTCGGGAGCACAGCATTCGGTGGGTGGTGAAGATAGGTAGATGGGAGAGGAAAGATTGTGATGTGTGGAGCTAAGTGGATGAGAAAAAGAAGAGAAAGAAGAGGGATAAAATAGCAAAATAATGCTAAAAAACCAAAATAATGAAGGTAAAAAGAAAAAAATAAGAAAAAAAAGTAAATAAAATGACAGTGCAGTAAGATTTGGTGGGTGGTGGCAGGCCAGACCTGGGGAAGCAATGTTCTGGTGTCTCACTAGCTGAGTGGTGCTGTTCAGCCTGTTGAGAAGGCGTGTGGGCAGTGCATGGGGGTAGGTGAGCAGGAGAAAGGAAAGCAAAGATGGGAAAGAGGAGAAGAAACCAAAGCAAACCAAACAAAAAACAAAAACAGCAACAATAATAAAAAATAAATATGGTGGAGGCGGATCAAGATGGTGCTCTAGGCAGAAGCATCACGCTGTCCCTCCACAGCAAAGATCCGAAAAACTAAGCCTAACAGAGAATCAACAATCCTGAAACCCTAGAACACCAAATGAAGAGATAAAGAACTCAGCCAAACACCAAACGGAGTGAGAATACTAAAAGAGAATGGAGAGCGAGGAGAGACTCATGCGGAGATTCCTTACCAGCTAATGCAGCGCGGATCCACCATCTTGGATTCCTACCGGAGACCAGCGAACGGGAGAGCAGCCTCGCAGAGCGTCCAGTGGGAGACAGAACGACCGGTAAACTGAGGTGCGTGCTTTCCCACCCCCCACCCCTCTCCGCCTTGGCTGGGGCTCCCCTGCTTTCCGTGGCCAGGGTCCCTGGGCTGGGGGTCGCCGGTGCTTGGATTCCGCGCGCCCGGGCTGGTGGCTTTCTGAGAGCTGTTTGCTGGCTGCTGGTGAAGCTTTTTCTGCTGCCTCCCCCTCCTTTTGCCTGGGTGCCTGGTTCCGAGCGCTGTCTTCGCTCTCTCCTGCGGGGCTGTGGGGCTGCGTTCGGGCGTGTGGCTGCTTCCAGGTCTGGGCTGCCGAGCTGGTGAGATCCTGGGGCCTTTGTTCGTTTGCCCCTCGGCTTCCCATGGCCACGGTCTCTTAACCCTGAGACTGCCGGCTGCTTGGTATTCGCGCCCCTGAGTGGGGGCTCTCTGGGTCCCATTTGTTGTCTGTTGGTGTGGCATTTTCTGCTTCTTCTGGTTTCTCGCTTGCCTCTTGCTGCCTCCCCCTCCTTTTGCTCGGGAGCCTGGGTCCGAGTGCCGTCTTTGCTCTCTCCTGCGGGGCTGTGGGGCTGCGTTTGGGCATGTGGCGGACTCCAGGTCTGGGCTGTCGCCCTGGTGAGATCCCGGGGCCTTTGTTTGTTCTCCCCTCGGCTTCCCGTGGCCACGGTCTCTTAACCCCGAGACTGCCGGCTGCTTGGAATTCGCGCCCCTGAGTGGGGGCTCTCTGGGTCCCATTTGTTCGCACTGACTGCTGGTGTTGCTTTTTTTTTTTTTAATTTTATTTTTCTTCTTTTTTGATTAGTTTTGTCATCTTTTCCCTCTTTTTCCCTTTTGTTTTTCTTCATTGCTTAATTTCTCGTCTCTCTATCTCTTCCTTCTCTTTCTGATCCCTGAATACCAGGCGATGTATGCCTCTGTACCTTCTGGCCAGGCTGTGTTGTGAAAACTGGGACCGACTCCCCCAGACCTCATAGCTGCATTGGTGGGATCCCTGGAAACTTTGCAGTTCTTTAACTTTTCTGATTTTTATTTGTTCATTCTTTCCTTTTCTTCCTCTTCCCCCTTCTGGTTTCCTCCATCCCATAGTCTCTCATCTGTACATTCCAACGACAAGCTCCCCTAGCATTCTTTTACGTTTGTATGCTTTTTGCTCCTGCTCCTCTCTCCTCTCTCCCATATCCAGCTTAGCTTCACACATAACCATCTTCCTGCTGCACCCTACCTACCTGCACCATGCACTTGACATCACACCACCAAGCTGTGCAGGCACGCCCTATTGGAACCTGCCCAGCACTGACTACCGACCGTCCTGGTGGCTGCAGTGAGTGCCACAAACAACCCGTCCCAGTGGCTCCCCTTCAGCTAGATCTGCCCAGCAGTACCACAAGGACGAAACAAACAAACAAAAAATCTACAATCAATAAACGAGAGAAATATCTACTGAGTGCCCCGAAAACAGCAAACAATATCAAAACATTTACAAAAACAAGACAAGATGGCTCCAATAGGCGTCCAAATTAAAACACCAGGTAACTCTCCTGTGGAAGAAAATGCACCAGAAGTACCTGATAGGGAACGCAAATCACTAATACTTGGAATTTTCCAAGAACTGAGGCAAAAAGCTGACAAACCTGAGGAAAAAATAGACAAATTTATGGAAAATACAGACAAAAAATTGGAAGAATTCAGGAAGATGATGCAGGGACAAAATGCCAAAATAAATTCACAACTCGAAATTATACAAAAACCACAATTAGAAATCCAAAAGATAAATAACAAGATGTCAGAAATGGACGGTGTCATAGAAGGGCTGAGAAGTAGATCTGAAACCGTGGAAGACAGGATCAGTGGAACTGAAGACACTTGGATACAACTCTGTTTCAGGAAAACTCAGAAAAAAGAACAAAGAAAAATGAAGAGACCCTGAGAGTTATGTGGGACACAATTAAAAGCAAAAACTTACGAGTGATTGGCATACCAGAACAGGGGGAGAAAACAGAAAACACAGAGAGGATCATTGACGAACTGCTGACAGAAAACTTTCCCAATATCATGCAAAATCAAAAGCTGGCCATCCAAGAAGCTCAACGAACCCCAAAGAAGAGACCCCAAAAGAAAATCACCAAGACATATCATATTCACACTCGCTAAAACTAAAGACAAACAAAGAATCCTGAGAGCAGCTTGTGAAAAACAAGAAGTCACATACAGAGGAGAAACAATAAGACTAAGCTCAGATTATTTGGCAGAAACCATGCAGGCAAGAAGGCAATGGGATGACATATATAAAATCTTGAAAGAAAAAAATTGTCAGCCAAGAATAATATATCCTGCAAAACTCTCATTCAAATTTGATGGTGAAATTAGGTCATTTCCAGATAAACAGAAACTAAAGGAATATGCAAAAGTCAAACCAAACTTACAAGAATTATTAAAGGGAGTTCTTCGATCTGAGGACAAACAGCTTCAGCCCTCAGGCAGGACCTAGGACCTAGGACGCAGGTTCATATGAACCAGATACCATTCTAGGAACTGAACTACAGAGGACTTTCCAAAAACAAAAGAAATACAACAGGGAATCAGAGAAATCAATCAAAGGATGACAACAACATCAAAACAATGAAAGAGGGAACAAATGGAATAGGTATAGAACCTTCTAAAGGAGAGGAAAGCAAGGCGATACCAAGTAAGGGTAGACTGCTTCAAAATTATAAAGATAAGGGTAAAATTCATGGTAACCACAAAGAAAGTTAACAAACCAACTCATAAAAATAAAGACAAAAAACATAAAGTCTCACAAAAACAAAACCTACAAAAACAAAAGAAATGAACACAAAATCCAAAAACAAAAGTAACTCAGCACAAGAGAGTAAGAAGAACAAAGAAAACTTCAGCACCACAAAAAAAAAGCACTACAAAATGACAGCAACAAACTTCCATCTATCAATAATTACACTGAACGTAAATGGACTCAATGCACCCATAAAGAGACGGAGAGTGGCAGAATGGATAAGAAAACAGAATCCATCAATTTGCTGTCTACAAGAGACACACCTTAGAAACAAAGGTGTGAATTTATTAAAAATCAAAGGTTGGAAAAAAATATATCAAGCTAACAATTATCAAAAAAGAGCAGGAGTGGCAATTCTAATCTCAGATAAAATAGACTTTAAAACAAAATCTACCATAAAAGACAAAGAAGGACACTATATAATGATGAAGGGGAGGATCCATCATGAAGACATAACCTTAATAAATATCTATGCACCCAATGACAGGGCTCCAAAATACATAAAAATAACTCTAACAGCACTGAAAAGAGAAATTGACAGTTCCACAATAATAGTAGGAGACTTCAACACACCACTCTCAGTAAAGGACAGAACAACTAAAAAGAAACTCAGCAAAGATACAGAAGACCTAAAGGACACAATCAGCCAACTGGACCTCATAGACATATATAGAACAATCCATCCAACTGCTGAAAAGTACACATTCTTTTCCAATGCACATGGAACGTTCTCCAGAGTAGACCACATCTTAGGCCACAGAGCAATCCTCAACAAGATCCAAAATGCTGAGATAATTCACAGTATCTTCTCTGACCACAATGCCATCAAGGTAGAAATTAACACTAGAAAGAGCAAGGAAAAAAATTCAAACACATGGAAACTGAATAATACCCTGTGCACATCAATGGGTAATAGAAGAAATCAGAGATGGAATTAAAAAATTCCTAAAATCAAATGAAAATGAAAAATCATCATACCAAAACCTTTGGGACACAGCAAAGGCAGTCCTCAGAGGACAATTTATAGCAATAGATGCACATATCAAAAAAGAAGAAAGGGACGAAATCAAAACATTAACTACAGAACTCCAACAAATAGAAAGAGAACAACAAAAAAAGCCTACAACCACCGGAAGAAAGGAAATAGTAAAGATCAGAGCAGAAATAAATGAAATAGAGAACAGAAAAACAATAGAAAGAATCAACAAAACCAAAAGTTGGTTCTTTGAAAGAATCAACAAAATCGACAAACCACTGGCCAGACTGACAAAAGAAAAACAGCAGAGGGCACAAATAACCCAAATAAGAAATGAAATGGGGGACATTACAACAGACCCAACCGAAATAAAAAGGATATTAACAGAATATTATGAAAAAATATATTCCAACAAATTTGAAAACCTAGAGGAAATGGATAAATTTCTAGAAACATACGGCCTACCCAAACTACAACAAAGTGATATTGAAAATCTGAACAGACCCATAACAGGAGAAGACATTGAAAAGGTAATAAAAAAACTCCCAACCAAAAAAAGCCCTGGCCCAGATGGCTTCACTGGAGAATTCTACAAAACATTTACAGAAGAGCTTGTACCAGTTCTACTCAAGCTATTTCAGAGCATAGAAGAGGAAGCAACACTTCCAAATTCATTTTATGAAGCCAGCATAACGCTGATACCAAAACCAGGCAAAGACATCACAAAAAAAGAAAATTACAGACCAATATCTCTCATGAATATAGATGCAAAAATTCTGAACAAAAATCTAGCCAATAGAATTCAGTATCATATCAAAAAAATAATACACCACGACCAAGTAGGATTCATACCAGGTATGCAAGGATGGTTTAACATTAGAAAATCCATCAATGTAATCCACCACATAAATAAAAGGAAAGAAAAAAATCACATGATCATCTCAATTGACGCAGAAAAGGCATTTGACAAAGTCCAACACCCATTCCTGATAAAAGCTCTCAATAAAATAGGTATAGAAGGGAAATTTCTCAACATAATAAAGGGAATCTTTGCAAAACCAACGGCCAACATTATTCTTAATGGAGAGAGGCTGAAAACATTCCCCTTGAAAACAGGAACAAGACAAGGATGCCCTTTATCACCACTCCTATTTAACATTGTGCTGGAAGTTCTAGCTAGAGCAATAAGGCAAGAGAAATTAATAAAGGGCATCCAAATTGGTAATGAAGAAGTTAAACTCTCCCTGTTTGCAGATGATATGATACTATACATAGAAAACCCTAAAGACTCCACGAGAAATCTACTGGAACTAATAGAAAGATTCAGCAGAGTAGCAGGATACAAGATAAACATTCAAAAATCAGTTGGATTCCTATATACCAGTAAAGAGAACGATGAAAAGGAGATCAGGAAATCAATACCATTTTCAATAGCCCCTAAAAAGATAAAATACTTAGGAATAAATCTGACCAGGAATGTAAAAGACCTATACAAAGACAACTACAAAACACTGCTGCATGAAACCCAAAGGGATCTACATAAATGGAAAAACATACCATGCTCATGGATAGGCAGACTCAACATTGTGAAAATGGCAATTCTACCCAAAGCAATTTACAAATACAACGCAATCCCAATCCAAATACCAACAACATTCTTCAAAGAGATGGAAAAACTAATTATTAACTTTATATGGAAAGTGAAGAAACCCTGAATAAGTAAAGCACTACTGAAGAAGAAGAATAAAGTTGGAGGACTCACACTACCTGACTTGAGAACCTACTATACAGCTACAGTACTCAAAATAGCCTGGTACTGGTACAACAACAGAGACATTGACCAAGGGAACAGAATTGAGAACCCAGATGTAAATCCATCCACCTACGGTCACCTGATCTTCGACAAGGGCCCAAAATACATCAAATGGGGAAAAGACAGTCTTTTTAACAAATGGTGCTGGGAAAACTGGATATCCATTTGTAGAAAAATGAAAATGGACCCATACCTCACACCATATACAAAAACTACTTCAAAATGGATCAAAGACCTGAATATAAAGCCTCAAACTATAAAATTCATAGTAGAAAAAATAGGACCAACACTTCAGGCCTTAATACATGGCATTAACAGGATACAAACCATAAATATCAACACAAAAAACCCAACAGATAAACTAGATAACTGGGATCTTCAGAAAATCAAACATCTATGCTCTTCAAAAGACTTCACCAAAAGAGTCAAAAGAGAACCTACAGACTGGGAAAAAATTTTTGGACAGTACAAGTCAGACAAAGGTCTAATCTCCATAATCTACAAGAAAATCCAACACCTCTACAACAAAAAGACAAACAATCCTATCAAAAAATGGGCAAATGAAATGAACAGACACTTCACCAAGGAAGACATTCAAATGGCCAACAGACACATGAGGAAATGCTCGCGATCACTAGCCATTAGAGAAATGCAAATTAAAACCACAATGAGATACCATCTCACCCCGGCATTACTGGCAAGAATCAAAAATACTGGAAATAGCAAATGTTGGAGGGGCTGCAGGGAGATGGGAACTCTTATACAGTGCTGGTGGGAATGCAAAATGATACAACCATTTTGGAAAATGATATGGTGTTTCCTCAGAAAGCTAGAAATAGACATACCATTCGGTCCAGCAATCCCACTCCTCGGAATACATCCTAGAGAAATAAGAGTCATCACTCGAATAGACATATGCACACCTATGTTCATGGCAGCATTGTGCACAATAGCAAAACGATGGAAACAACCTCGATGTCCATCAACAGATGAATGGATACACAAACTGTGGTACATACACACAATGGAGTACTATACAACGAGAAAGAACAACAATGAATCTGTGAACCATCTCATAACATGGATGAAACTGGAGGACATTATGCTGAGTGAAATAAGTCAATCACAAAAGGACAAATATTGTATGAGACCTCTATTGTAAAAACCCATGAAAAAATTCACATGCAAAATGTAACAATCCTTGTTGGTTACCAGGGATGGGAGGGGAGGGGGGGGAATACTAAATAGGCAATAGATAAGTGGTACCTTGGGTGAGAGGTGAGATAGTACACAGTACAGGGGAAACTAACACAACCTGCACAAGGAAAGGTCATGGAGGCCCTATAGACACACCCAAACCCCCCGAGGGACTGAGTTGTTGGACGGAGGGCTCTGGGGACCATGGTCTCGGGGAACATCTAGCTCAATTGGCATGACACTACTTATAAAGATAATGCTCTACATTCTGCCTTGGTGAGTAGTGTCTGGGGTCTTAAAAGCCTATGAGCGGCCATCTAAGATACTCCACTGGTCTCATCCCTTCGGGAGCAAGGGAGAATGAAGAGAACAGGATACAACGAAAAGATTAGTCCAAAGGACTAATTGTCCACAGCTACCAAGGCCTCCACCGGACTGAGTCCAGTACAGCTAGATGGTGCCTAGCTACCACCACTGACTGCTCTGACCAGGATCACAACAGAGGGTTCTGGACAGAGCTGTAGAAGGATGTAGAGCATAATTTTAACTCCCAAAAAAAAAAAAAAGACCAGATTTACTGGCCTAAAGAATACTGGAGAAACCTCAAGAGTGTGGCCCCCAGACACCCTTTCAGCTCAGAGGTGAAGTTACCTTCGAGGTTTGATGTTAAACCTGGGAGTGGACATCCCAGTAAAACTAAATGGGATTAACGAGGTACAGGACTCCGGTGACAAAGGCCAGAAGGCAGAGGGGGAGTAGGAAACTGATGATAAGGAACACAAATTGAGTAAGGACACTGTCGATGTGTTGTGAGATTGTTGACCACTGTTATAGGGCAACATCTGTAGTAACTATTAAATGGGAGGCTGTTTTGTCCTGTAAGCCTTCATCTTGGGCGAGAATTGCAGCACAATTGGAAGAGCATAGTCAATATCACTTAAACGTGTAAGTAAAAAGTTTTGAAATGGTGTTAAAAAAAAAAAAAAACCAAATGAGACTAATGAGGTACAGTAGTCCAGTGACAAGGGCCAGAAGACAGAAGGGGACAAGGAAGTCCCCTGGTGATAGGGAACACAAGGTGGAGTAAGGATATTCTTGATGTGTTGTGAGATTGTTAACCATTGTCTTAGGGCAACATGTGTAGTAGCTGTTAAATGAGAAACTATTTTGTTCTGTAAGCCTTCATCTTAAGTGAGAATAACAGCACAGTTGGAAGAGCGTAGTCAATGTCACTGAACTGTGTATGTAGAAATTTTTGAAACGGTGTATCTTTGGCTATCTGTATTTTCATCAAAAAAAAAAACGGTTGAGAATTTAGAGGCTTAATATGTTGTGGGGTTGTTAACCAATGTCATAAAACAACATGTGTACTACTGTTTCATGAGAAACTATTTGTTCTGTAAGCCTTCACCTGAAGTACAATAAAATATTAAAAAAATAAAATAAAATAAATATGGTGCTGGGGGAGCCTGTCGTTGGGGGTGGGGCAGAACTGGGGTGGCAGTGAACTGATGTCTCTCTAGCTGAGTGACGTGGCACAGCCCATCAAGAAAGGGCGGGGATGGCACATGGGACTAGGTGGGTGAGAGATAGGAGAGGGAGAGAGAAAGAGAAGAAACAAACATAAGCCAAAAAGACAATAACAACAACAAAAAAATGGCACTGAAGAAGCCAGACAGTGGGGGCAGGGTGGACCTGGGTGGCAGGGAGATGGTATCTTTCCAGCCTAGTGACAGTGGCCCACTGGAAGCAGTGGAGTCCGTGTAGAAGGAAGAAGTGTGGGGGGTGGGAAAGCGTGTATCCCTGGTTACCAGGTGCTCTGTCTGCTGTTGGGAGCTCTGTGAAGTTGCCTTTCCGTACTCCCTCTCCACCATTCTTGGTGCCTGAGGTCCAAAATGGTGAATCTGTGCCACGTTAAATAGTAGGGGACTTCCACTCCGTAGTTCTCCTTGTTCTCCTTTCTCTGTCAGTTTCTTATTCCATTAAGTGCTTGATTGAGTTTATCCTTTCATTTGATGCTTAGGGTTCCAGAACTGACATTCGTATCTGTTTTAGTTTTTTGGGTCTTTGCTGTAGAGGGACGCCATGGTGCTTCTGTCTATATCACCATATTGGCTCCGCCTCCTCTTTTAGATAACTTTACCATACTATAAGCTCAAAAATATATGTCGAGCTCATTAATCTTTTAATGAACACTTTATTGTGCTTGAGGAAGGATGTTGGGCCATACTGGGTTATAGAGACTGCTCAGCGGTGCCAGGAGCCCATAGCTGGTGCAATACCTTAGATACACCACTGTTTCTTGTATAGGAAGTCCCTGGGTTATGAATGAGATCTGTTCCTAACTATGTCTTTAAGTCTTTAAGTTGAATTTGTAGGTAAGTTGGAACAGGTGCATATGGTTCTTACTTAGCCCTGGTATCACAGTGGTTAAGAGCCTGGCTGCTAACCAAAAGGTCAGGCGGTTTGAATCCACCAGCTGCTCCTTGGAAACCCTATGGAATTGACTCAACGGCAATGGGTTTTTTGTTTGTTTTACTGCAAGAAAAGGCTCAAAGCCTTTTCAGTGATTTAAAAGCTGCACCTGCAGCAAGTGAATGTGTTTGTGATGAAGAATTTATTTTGAGTAGGGGTTGGTTCAGTCATTTCAAAGTGAGGGCAAATTTACATAACATTAAAGGGCAAGTACAAGTTGTCCAGTAAGTCTGATATTCGTAACCTGGGGACTGATTGTAGTTAAAATATTTGCTGGTCTCCTCAGACAGAAACATAAATGGAGTTATAAATGTTTTCATAGTGTTAGATGCTTTTGCACATGCTGCTCCTTCTACCTGGAATGACTTTTTCTGCACTTGATGACTGACTATTTGATGAATTGGTGAAGTTTGTTGTTTTAATTCAGATTTTCCTGATGGTGAGATTGAGCTTCATTTCCTATGTTTATTGGCTATCTGAGTTTTCTCTTTAGAGAACTGGCTGTTTGTCTGTTTCTGTTGGACTATTCTGGTATTTTTCTTATTGAATTGTCCTATAAATCAATATATAAAACCTGTTGCCATCGAGTTGATTCCAACTCATAGCGATCCTACAGGACAGTAGAACTGCCCCATAGGGTTTCCAAGGCGCTGCTGGTGGATTTGAACTGCTGACCTTTTGGTTAGTAGCTGTAGCACTTAAACCACTGCACCACCAGTGCTCCAAATCAATATATACTCCTTATATATTCTGACAACCATTTTTTGCTTATGTATACTGCAAACATATTCTCTCATTCTATGGCCTGTCTTTTACCTTAGTTCATATTGTCATTCAGAAGTTTTAAGTTTTGATGAAATTAAATACCAACTGTTTCTATTATACAGTGAAACCTGTGAGAGCTGACACTCGACAAAACTGCCTTGTGTCTTAGTCATCTAGTGTTGCCATAACAGAAATACCACAAGTGGATGGTTTTAAAGAAGAGAAATTTATCTCCTCACAGTCAAAGTAGGCTATAAGTCCAAATTCAGGGTGTCAGCTCCAGGGGAAGGCTTTTTCTCTCTGTCGGCCTTCTTCTCTTCGGTGTTCCCCTGGACTAGGAGCTTCTCGGCGTAGGGACCCCAGTCCAAGGGACGTGCTCTGCTCCTGGCACTGCTTTTTTGATGGTATGAGGTCCCCCTGTCTCACTGCTCACTTCTGTCTTTTATATCTCAAGAGATTGCCTCGGGACACAATCCAGTCTTGTAGATCAGGTCCTGCCTTACTAAACCAACTGCCACCCATCCTCCCTCATTAACATCATAAAGGCAGGTTTACAACATACAGGAAAATCAACAGTACCAGGAATCATGGCCTAGCCAAATTGATACACACAATTTTTGGGGGACATAATTCAAACCATGACACCTTGTTTTTCCAGGTCTCGCAAGTTTTCCACCTTTGACAAGGTGCAGTCTTACCACTTTTCTATTGCTTGTTTTAGTGGAAAATATCTGAGTTTTCTTTTTCTGACAGGTTCTGCCTTATGCAGATTCCAGCTTTTGTAGGTTTTTCTGTAAACTGTGCTGTATGTGTGTGTGTTATTCTTATTTAACAAGCCTGACTGCTAATTGAAAGGTTAGTGGTTCGAGTCCGGTCAGTGGCACTTCATAAGAAAGGCCTGGCAATTTACTCTGAAAAATCAGCTATTGAAAACCCAGTCGAGCACATTTCTACTCTGATGCAAAGGGGTGTTGTCATGAGCCAGAGTTGATGGGACGGCAACCGTTTTTTTTTTAATCCAGTCCTAAGATCACAAAGATATTCTGATCTTTTCTTCTAAAACTTTTTACTCTTCACAATTAGGTATTTAATCCTCCTGAAGTTTCCCCCTCCCATGGATAATGTTAAGGTAGAACATTAATATTATCTTTTTTCCATATTGTGGCAGACATTTCCATTCATGGTTTCCCTTCCTTTGTCTTCCTCTACTACTGAAGCTGGGACACTAAAATTTTTGCTACTGTAGACTTTCTTCTAGCTAGGGGTGACATGGAACACAATTCTGGCCAATGAAATACAGATGGAAGTCTCTGAGGCAAAGGGTTTCGACTCTTCTTCCTGTGTGGATCAGGGACAAGTTGTCTAGAAAGGCAGATATCATCTTACAACCCTTAGGCCCACAGGTCCCTGCTAAGATGATGAAGCAGCAAGCTGGAAGGTACCTAGGATATTGACGATATGGTGGCCACTGCACTAGCCCTGGACTACTTGTTCCAGGATTTTTTGTTGCATGAGAAAAATATATCCCATCTTTGTTTAAGCCACTTGTTGTCAGATGCCTCAACGTTATCTTTCTCTTTTGATTTATTATGCCACCTTCATCATATACCAAGTTCCCCATAAGATTGAGTCTATTTGCAGACTTTCTATTCCATTTCACTGGTCTGTTTATCAATAACCAAAAAAACCAAAACCCAGCATGTTGCCATCGATTCCAACTCATAGCTGTTCTATAGGACAGAGTAGAACTGCCCCATAGGGTTTCCAAGGAGCAGCTGGTGGATTCAAATCACTAACCTTTTGTTTAGCAGCCAAGCTCTTAACCACTGTGCCACACTATTTTACTTCCTCTAGTTTTATAATAAACTATACTGTCTGGGCCATGCTGAGTCTCTCTTCCTTATTATTTCTCCTTAAAAGTATATTGGAAATTCTTGGCTCTTTACTTTGAGATATGTTATTTGGATTGGCTTGTCAAGTTCCATAAAAATTCCTTTTTGGATTTTCTTCCTTTTTTTTAATTTTTGGTAAAAATATACATAACAAAACATACACCTTTTCAACAATTTTTCTATGTATAGTTCATTGACAATGGTTACATACTTCACATCGCATCATGATTTTCACTATCTCTGCCATATTGTTTCACCACGGTTAACTTATACTCTGCCCCTTAAAGTTCTCATCTGTGCTTTAAAGTTACAGTGGTCATTTCAGTCTCATATAGGTAATTCTTCAATAGGGTGCAATGCTCAAGGCAAACATGCTTTATTTATTGAGCTGAATTGTTGTTTAAAGATGACTTCATGGGGTTGTTTCAGCTCAAGGTTCCAAAGTTGTTTCCAGACAATAGAATTGGGGGTCCCTCCAATCTCAATGTGTCCACTAAGTCTGGTCCTTTTTGGATTTTGATTAGAATTTTATTGGATTAATTTCATTGGGCTAATTTAGATCTTCTTTCATGTCTTTTAATAAAGCTTTATAATTTTATCCATAAAGATCTTGAGCATCTTTGTTTAAACTGTGTTATAATTGTGATTATTTTTGGAATATAGGAGTCATTGTTTTTTCATATTGATTGTAATACCTGGTCACCTTGCTAAATTCTCTTAGTAATTCTATTTATTCTGGTAGGTGTTTTTTTTTTTTTTGCATTTTTTAGTGTAGACTATTATATTGCCTGAAAATAATGGCAATTTGCATTTTTCTTTATAATCATTGTATCACTTTCTACTTTTTCTTGCTTTATTTTTCTGGATAGGACCAGCAAATGCTAAACAGAAGTAGTAATGGCAGGAATTCCTATCTCATTCCTGATTTCTAAATGCAACTTCAAATGGATCACCAGTATGATGTTACTGTAGATTTTTGGCACATACCCTAATAAGGGTAGGGAAGCTCCTCTCTGTTCTAATTTTCTACAAGTTTCTTCTTTTTTTAAAAATTATAAAACAGTATTATGTCTTACTGAATACTTTCTATTTATTGAAAAAAATTTCCTTTAATTTGTAAATGTGGTGAATTAATAGATTTTTTTTGCATTTTTAACATACCGTTAAATATGTAACTAGTGAATTTTTACATGTGTATATATCTATGTAACTACCACCCAGATCAATATCTACAAATTTCTTTCTCCTCTCTTATACTCCTTCCCTGTTGATACCACCACTCCTCCCCTCAGGTAACCACTATTCTGATTTCTATCATCCCAGTTTTGTTCTGCTCGTTCCTGAACTTCATGTTAATCAAATTATACAATATGCACTTTTTTATGTCTGGTTTCATTTATGTTGTTGCATACATTAGTAATTTGTTCTTTTTGTATTGCTGAGTAGTAGCCCATTTTATAAGTATACAATTCATTATCCTTCTTCTGATAGATATTTGGGCTGTTTCCATTTCTTGGATATTATGAGTAAAGCATCAAGGAACATTCTTGAACAAATCTTTGTGTGGACATATGTTTTCATTTCTCTTGGGTATATACCTAGGAATAGAATTGCTGGGTATAGTTAGATAGATAGCAGCCATCAAGTAGACTCTGACTCCTTGCAACCTATGTACAAGAGAACAAAACATTTCCTGGTGCTGTGTCATCCTCACGATTACCAGCATGTTCGAGTCCATTGTTGCAGCTATTGTGCTGCTCCATCTCACTGAAGGTCTCTCTCACCTTTGCTGGCCCTCCACCTTACCAAACATGATGTCCTCCTCCAGTGCTTTATCCCTCCTATGATATGCCCAAAGCAAGTGAGTCAGTGTTCTGTTGTGATCCATAAGGTTTTCACTGGCTAATTTTTGGAAGTAGATCACCAGGATTTTCTTCCTAGTGTCTCTTAATCTGGAAGCTCCACTGAAACCTGTCCACCGTGGGTGACCCTGCTGGTATTTGAAATACTAGTGGTACAGCTTTGAGCATCACAGCAGCACGCAAGCCACCACAGTATGACAAACTGACAGATAGGTGGTGGCTGTGTATAGGCTAGGCATATACTTAATTTTGTAAGAAATTGCAAAACAGCCTTTCCAAGTAGTTTTACCACTTTTCACTTCCATCAGCAATGTATGATAATTCCATTTGTTCTACATCCTTGCCAACACTTGTTATTGTTAGTCTTTAATTTTAGCATTTCTGGTGGGTATGAAGTGGCATCTTTTTGTGGTTTTAACTTGTATTTCCCTGATGACTAATGATATTAAACATCTTTTTATATGCTTACTGGCCATTTGTATATCTTATTTTGTTAAGTAGTTAATAGATTTTTAAATGTTATAACATCCTTGCATACTGGTTATTACTGGATATACTAGAATGTACTTGAATAAACTCTGCTTAGTCATAACCAATTTTTTTCATACATTTTTGGATTCACTTTGCTAATATTTTATTTAGTATTTCTTCGTCTTTGTTCATAAGGGAGATTGGTCTATAATTTTTCTTTCTTGTTCTCTCTTTGTCTAGTTTTGGTATCAAGGTTATACAAACTTTATAAAATGAGTTGGAAAACCTTTCTATTGTTTGGTACATTTTGATAAGGCAAGGATTATCTGCTTCTTGAAGGTCTGACGAAACTTAAATGTAGAACTGTCAGGGCTTGATGCTTTTACTAATTATGGCTCTTAACTAGTATTTTACTGTTTTTTGAGACAATTTTCACAATTTACTGTTTTCATTCCATCTCAGTTTTCAACTTGACTGGCATAAAGTTCTCTGTAGCATTTACTTTTGATTTAAAAATATCTACTGAATCTATAGTTAGATTAATTTTTTAAATTCTTAGTATTATTATTAACATTTTATTAAGTTTTTGGTGAAAGTTTACACAATAAATTAGGTTCCCATTTAAAAATTTCTGCTCATATTGTTCAGTGACATTGGTTACATTTTCCACAATGTGTCAACCTTCTCATTATTTCTGTTCTGGTTTTTCCATTTCCATTATTCTTGATTCCCTGCCCCCTGACCTTCTCATCTTTGCTTTGGGTAAATGTTGACCATTTGGTCTCAAATACCATCTGGTCTCAAATAAACACACACACACACACACACACACACACACACACACATATATGGAGCACAGTACTCACAGGTGATATTGTTTTATTTTATGAGCCAGTTTGTTATTTAGTTGAAAGGTGACCTTAAGGATTAGTTTCAGTTCAAAGTTTAAAGGGTCTCTCAGGGCAATAGTCTTGGGGGTTCTGCAGGTCTGTGTGAGTCCAGTAAGTCTGGCTTTTTTTTTTTTTTTTTTAAGATTTTGAGTTTTGTTCTACAATTTTGTCCCATTCTATCCAGGGCCATCTATTGTGGCCCTGTCAGAAGGGTTGATAGTGGAGCCGGGCACCATCTAGTTCTTCTGGTCTCTGGATAGGTGAGGCAGTGGTTCATGTAGACATTTGGTCTATAGACTGGTTTCTTCTTTGAGTCTTTGGTTTCCTTCTTTCTCTTTTGCTCCAGATGAATAAAGACCAATAGTTGTATCTTAGATGGCTGCTCCCAAGCTTTTAAGACCCCAGACACTACTTACCAAACTAGGATATAGAAAATAAACTTTATAGACTGTGTTGTGCCAATTGACTGAGATGGCCCACGAGAGTATGGTCCTTCACCTTCAAACCCAGTAAACCAGTCCTGCAAGGTGTTTGGATATGTCTGGGAGGTACTGTGACTGTGCCCCCTATGTGCTTTATTATATGTATGAGTGTATGTGCAGCACTCATAAACATGTATACAGATATGCCTACCAATACACCTATAAATTCTCATGTATATATACATATATACCTTCCTATATCCATATATAGGAGCCCTGGTGGTGCAGTGGTTATAGTTATAGCACTCAGCTAACTGAAATGTAGATGATTCAAACCGACCAGCTACTCCACGGGAGAAAGATTTACAGCCTTGGATACCCTGTGGGGCAGTTCTACTCTGTCCTACAGGGTTGTATGAGTCAGTACCAACTTGGTTTTATATCCATATAGGCATAGATAGCTATCTATGTAACCACTCACATATTTTTTGGTTGTTACTGCTGTTGTTGCCAAGTTGTATATGTTATGGCATTTACCAATAATGTCCCTTATTCTTGTGTATTTCTTAGTGTTATCCTTTATCCTGGTTAGGTTGTGTTCACTTAACTGACATTTGGTGTTGCCTTTCCCATCACCAAAATTAACAAGTGTCAACTGTCAAGAGAGTGATTCCCCCTACCTCCCCGTCCCATTCCTCATAACCACCAAAGAATGTTGATTTCTCTGTGCACATCTTTTCATGAAAGTGGGATCATATATTTGTCCTTTTGTGCTTGACTTACATCACTCAACACAATGTCCTTCAAATTCATCCATGTTATGGTTCCCGATCTCATCACTGTTCTTTATAGCTGTGTTGTTTTCCATTGTGTGTATATATCACATTCTGTTTATTCATCTGTTAATGGGCACTTAGGTTGTTTCCATCTTTTTGCTATTGTGAATAATGCTGCGATGAACATAGGTGTGCATTTGTCTATTCATGTCATTGCTATTCGATCTCTAAGGTATATACCTACCAGTGGGATTGCTGGATCATGGAGTATTTCTATTTCTAGCTTTCTGAGAAAGCACTATACTGTTTTCCATAGTGGTTGTACCATTTTACAATCCCCCCAGCAGTGGATAAGGGTTCCAATCTCCCCACAACCTCTCTAGCATTTGTTGTTTTCTGTTTTATTGATCAGTGTCATTTTTGCAGGGGTGAGATGATATCTCATTGTAGTTTTGATTTGCATCTTTCTGATGGCTAATGATCACAAGCATATTTTCATATGCTTATTGGCCACTTGAATGTCTTCTTTGGTGAAGTGTCTGTTCATGTCTTTTGCTCATTTTTTGATTGGATTATTTGTCTTTTTGTTGTTGAGTTATTGAAGTTTTCTATGTATTTTAATGATAAGACCTTTATCAGATATATCATTCCCAAAGATTTTTTCCCAATCTGTAGGTTCTCTTTTTACTCTTTTGATAAAGATTTTAATGAACATACATATTTAATTTTCAGTAGGTCTCATTTATCTAGTTGCTCATTCTGTTGTCTTCTGTTGCTCGTGCATTTGTAGTTGTGTTTGGACTAGTATTATTTTTTTGTGCTGTTTTTTTCCTTGACCAGTCTTGCCAGATGTTTTTCTATTTTACTACCTTTTCTATTTTTTGTCATCAATTTCAGTAATTTCTTCTCTTATTTATTAATATTAATTTTATCATTTATTATTTCTTTCCTTCTTCACTCTTTGATTTTTTTCCTTTTTTCTCCTAACTTCTTGTGATGGATGCTCAATTTGTTACCTTTCAATTTTTCTTCTTTTTAAAAAATGTGCATTCAAGACTATGAATTTTCCTCTAAGTACTCCTTTAGTTATATTGCACATATTTTGATATATAGCTTTCCATCATTAAAATCTCTATGTTCCATATTCTGTTGTGACTTCTTTGACCCATAGCTTATTTAGAAGTGTTTTTTAAAACCTTTCCAAATTCATGGGTCTTTTTGGGTAAGTCATCTTATTGCATTGCAGTCAAAATGCATGGTCTGAGTTGGTTGGTTTGAATGACACAGACATCAGGCTTTGGATTTTGGGTCAATTTTGAAATCAGGGATAATGATACCAAAGAGGACAAAGAGATCAGGCAGAAGTAGTTCTTTGAATGAAATCCCACAGAGGAACAGGAGTCCTTCTGTGATATTAACTCCATAGGGAGCATGGATTTGGCCTCACTGGGGGACTTGTTTGAAATCCCTGGATTCCTGGGTAGAATTTTTAGAGGGGCCCAGATAATTCTGGACACAAAAGTCTGAGTAACTGAATATTAATAGACACACTTATCCCCTCACTGTTCTTGGGCTAGGAAGATGGCTGCTGGTGGTTCCAACCTTACTTCCTCCCAGCCCTATGATCCCAAAGAGAAGAAACATTCTTCCTTATTAGCTCTACCAGAAAAGCTATTGGTGAAGGATCCAATTGGTCGATCTGAGTCATATGCCCATCCATGAACAAATCACTGTTGTGGGTTGGGGGGTGGGTGGGAATTCTGATGGACCAGACTGGGTTTTATGCCACACCTGTGGGGGTGGGGGAGGGAGACAGTGCCCCGTGACTGACAGCCCCTCAAGTTCACATAGACTAGAGAAGGGCTATCTCCAGAGGAAGAGGCTGGTCAAGCAGACAACATATACTGCTTTATTATACAAAACTTTTCAGTTTCTGCAGTTCTTGCCCTGTTTTATTATTTTTTTCTCTAGAGGACTCCTTTTATTAAATATCTTCGTGACACTTAATACATTTTCTTCCACTGTTGTTTTCTACTCAGAGTTTACTAATTATTTAACTAGAATTAAAGGCCATCTTAACCTTTCCCAAGCACATAAGTTCAAATGGCTAACACCCAGTAGATTCTTTGGAAATGTCCCTAAAGAAATAATGAATACAATAACATCATCTGAACTGTTAAGATGATTAGTTGCTCATTTTTTTCCTTCTTTTTTTTACTGTGATTTATTTGTTTAATTTATTGTACTTTAGATGAAGTTTTACAGAGCAAATTAGTTTCTCATTAAACAATTAATACACATATTGTTTTGTGACATTGGTTGCCAACCCTATGACATGTCAAAAGTCTCCTCTTCTTGACAGTGGGTTCCCTGTTAAGCTTTCCTGTCCCCTCTGCCTTCTTGTTCTTGCCACTGGGCTGGGGTGCCCATTTAGTCTTGTTTTGTTTTATAGGCCTGTCTACTCTTTGACTGAAGGGTGAACCTCAGGAGTGAATTCAGTAGTGAGTTAAAAGGGAGTCCTGGGGTGATACTCTCAGGGCTTCTCCAGTCTCTGTCAGACCAGTAAGTCTGGTCTTTTTTTGTGAATTAGAATTTTGTTTTACATTTTTCTTCAGCTCTGTCTGGAACCCTCTATTGTGATCCCTGTCACAGCAGTTGGTGGTGATAGCCAGGCACCATCTAGTAGTGCTGGACAATTACTCATTTCTGAAACATTTTCTTCAGTGTTGAAAAAGTATATTGGGTAAAGCTTCAACTCTCACACAGGTAGTGAAGGAGACAAACATTGCTGTTTTGGGGGACCTTGCAGCAGAGCCTATGACATTAAAAACATGATCTCGTGCCTTGCTAGCCTAGTTGGAGGACAAGTAATACAATATAAACCTAGTGAGGCTCAAGTTTTATATGTTATTATGGGCCATATTTTATGCACTTATCCTGCCCTGTTAATCACCCCTCTATTCCTAAGGGCAGTACCAGCTGCCTATGTTCCAATGTAGGGCTCTTTGGAAAAGGCTGGGTTGGAGCATATTGCTTGTGCTGTGAGACTTAAGTAGATTCTCCCAATTTCTCCAAGAATCAAAATTTTGGAGTTTTTACTACTTTCTGGTTGGTCACACGGCGGAATGGAATTGATGCTGGGGGATGCGTATGGTCAGATCTGCAGAGTAGACTGGGACTTAATATCCTCTTCCAGCTGCGTATGTGAGGATGGAAGAGGCATGCGAACCTACTGGGCTCCTTTGGGATAAGATATTTTTCTTTCTTTCTTTCTTTTTTTTTTTTTAGACTTAGGAAGGGGAATAACCCTTTATTAATCCCTCTGAACTCCAGGCTGTAATGGGTATGCTGGAGGACTTTGCTTCTGTTAGTAATTATTACTGGAGGCAGGACGGAACTATTAGGGTGGTAATCAGCCAGGGTGAATGTTGACAATTTTAAAGTGCCCTCTCTCTGGTTTACAAATGAACTTTTTTTTTCTCTTTTGTTTCTTTCTCTTTTTTAATTGTACTTTAGGCGAAAGTTTACAGCTCATGTTAATCTCTCATACAAAATTTTTACACACATATTGCCATGTGACACTAGCTACAATCCCTACAATGTGACAGCACACTCCCCCTTCCCATTCTGGGTTTCCCGTGTTCATCCAACCAGCTCCTGTCCCTTCCTGCCTTCTCATCCTGCCTCCGAAGAGGAGCTGCCCATTTGGTCTCGTGTATGTGCTTGAACTAAGAAGCACACTCTTCGTAAGTATTATTTTACGTTTTATAGTACAGTCTAATCTTTATCTGAAGAGTGGTCTTCAGGAATGGTTTTAGTTCTGGGTTAACAGAGAGTCCAGGGGCCATGGTCTCAGGGGTTCCTCCAGTCTCAGTCAGACCATTAAGTCTCGTCTTTTTTTTTTTTTTAATTATTTTTATTGTACTTTAGAGGAAGGTTTACAGAACAAATAGTTTCTCATTGAACAGTCAGTACACATATTGTTTTATGACATTGGTTAACAACCCCATGACGTATAAACTCTCCCTTCTCGACCTTGAGGACCTTTCTCTTGGTGAAAATATACATAGCCAAACTTACACCATTTTGAAAGTTTCTACACGTACAATTTAGTGACGTCAATTACATTCTTCCAGCTGTGCTGCTATTCTTATTATCCTTTTCCAAATTATTCCATTACCATTATCTTCAACTCACTGTCCCCTAGGCTTCCCATCAAACCTTTTGAGTTGCTGTTGTCAATCTGATCTCACATAGATAATTCTTTTTTTTTTTTTGTACCTTAGATGAAGGTTTACAGAACAAATAGTTTCTCATTAAACAGTACACATATTGCCCTACGACAATGGTTAACAACCTCATGACATTCTCAACCTTGGGTTCCGTATCACCAGCTTTCCTGTCCCTTCCTGCCTTCTAGTCCTTGTCCCTGGACTGCTGTGCCTTATTAGTCCTGTTTTGTTTTATGAGGCTGTCCAATCCCTGGCTGAATGATGAACTTTGGGAGGGGCTTCATCACTGAGCTAAAAGGGTGTCCGGGGGCCATACTCTCGGGGTTTCTCCAGTCTGTCAGGCCAGTAAAACTGGTCTTTTTTTTGTGAGTTAGAATTCTGTTCTACATCATTTTCCAGCTCTATCCAGGACCCTCTATTGTGATCCTGGTCAGAGCAGTCAGTGGTGGTAGCCGGGCACCATCTAGCTGTACTGGACTCAGTCCAGTGGAGGCCATGGTAGCTGTGGTCCTTTAGTCCTTTGGACTAATCTTTTCCTTGTATCTTGCTTTCTTCACTTTTCACCCTTGCTCCCAAAGGGGTGAGACCAGTCGAGTATCTTAGATGGCTGCTTACACACTTTTAAGACCCCAGATGCTACTCACCAAGGTAGAATGTAGAACATTGTCTTTATAAACTGTGTTATGCCAATTGAGCTAGATGTTCCCTGAGACCATGGTCTCCATAGCCCTCCGCCCACCAATTCAGTCCCTCAGGGAGTTTGTAAATGTCTATGGAGCTTCCATGACCTTTCCTTGTACAAGTTGTGCTGGCTTCCCCAGTAAAGTGTACTGTCTTACCTTCACCAAAGTTACCACATATCTCTTTAGTTCCGACCCACCCCTCCCATCCCTAGTAACCAACAAAGATTGTTTCTTTTTGTGTGTAAACTTTTACATGAGTCATAAAGTAGAGGTCTCATACAATATTTGTCCTTTTGTGGTTGACTTATTTCACTTAGCATAATGTCCTCCAGTTTCATCCATGTTATGAGATGGTTCACAGATTTATCATCATTCTTTATTGTTGTATAATACTCCATTGTGTGTATGTACCATAGTTTGTTTATCCATTCATCTGTTGATGGGCTTCTAGGTTGTTTCCATCTTTTTGCTATTGTGAACAGTGCTTCAATGAATATGAGTGTGCATATGTCTATTAGTGTGATGGCTCTTATTTCTCTAGGCTATATTCCTAGGAATAGGATTGCATTTTGTAGTGCCTTTTTTTTTTTTGGTGCTGAAGTTTTCTTTGCTCCTCTTACTCTCCTGTGCTGAGTTCCTTTTGTTTGTAGATTTTTTTTCATTTCTTTTTTTTTTTGTAGGTTTTGTTTTTACTGACTTTATGTTTTTCTTCTTTATTTAGATGCGTAGGTTTGTTAACTTTCTTTGTGGTTCCCTTGAAATTTACCCTTATCTTCCTAGATTTGTACCAGACTATTATTACTTGGTATCGCTTGACTTCCTCTCCATTAGGAGGTTCTATACCTACACCATTTATTCCATCTTCTATTGTTTTGATGCTGTTTTCATTTACAGATTAACCTCTCTGGTTCCCTTTTGTAATTATTTTGGTTTTGCATAGACCTTAAGAGTTCATTTCCAAGGTTTGTATCTGGCTAGTACAATCCTGTGTCCTATATTCAGCCTGTGATCTGATATTGTTTGCTCTTAGATTGAAGGACTTCCTTTAATAAGTCTTGTAAATTCAGTTTGGTTTTTACATAGTCCCTTAATTTCTGTTTATCTGGAAATGACCTAATTTCACCATCATATTTGAATTAGAGTTTTGCAGGATATATTATTCTTGGCTGGTAATTTTTTTCTTCCAGGGTTTTATGTATGTTATCCCATTGCCTTCTTGCCTGCATGGTTTCTGCTGAATAATCTGATCTTAGGATTATTGTTTCTCCTCTGTATGTGACTTTTTGTTTTTCTCCAGCTGCTCTCAGAATTCTTTGTTTGTCCTTGGTTTTAACAAGTGTGATTATGATATGCCTTGGTGATTTTCTTTTGGGGTCTATCTTATATGGGGTTCGTTGAGCTTCTTGGATGGTCACTTTTTCATCTTTCATGATATTGGGGAAGTTTTCTGTCACCAATTCTTCAATGATCCTCTCTGTGTCTTATGTTTTCTCCCCCTGTTCTGGAACTCTGGTCACTCACAGATTTTTTGCCTTTGATTGTATCCCACATAATTCTCAGGGTTTCTTCCTTTTTCTTTGTTCTTTCTTCTGATTTTTCCTCAGAGTTGTAGCCAAGTGTTTGTCTTTAATTTCACTGATCCTATCTTCCATCGTTTCAAACCTACTCCTCAGCCCATCTATGACACTGTCTTTTTCTGAAATATTGTTGTTTATCTTTTGGATTTCTAATTGTTGTTTTTGTATGATTTCTACTTATTAATTTATTTTAGCATTTTGTTCCTGTATTATTTTCTTGAAATCTTCCATTTTTGGTCTATATTTTCCATGAATTTGTCTGCCTTTTCCTGAATTTGTCTATTTCTTCCTCATCTTTGTCTGGTTTTTGCTTCAACTCTTGGATAATTCTGAATATTAGAGAATTCCTTATCAGTTAGGTCTAATGCCTTTTCTTCTACTGGAAAGTCATCTGGTGTTTTATTTTGGACTCCTACTGGAACCATCCTGTCTTGTTTTTGTAAATGTTTTGATATAGTCTGCTGCCTTTGGGGCATTCTGTGGTTGCTTTCCTCATTTATTGATTGTAGATTTGTTTGTTTTGTCCTGCTTTTTTGTTTTATTTGGTTAAGTCTGAGCAGGCGGGCTGTGCATTCTTCATTGTTTGCTCTTCAGTGGGTACAATACTTTTCACCTCCTTCTCCAATGGGCAGGGTCACTCACTCAGGTATGGTACAGCAGGGCAGGTCCAGCTGAATGGGAGTTGCTGGGATAGGTTTTTGGTAGCACATACCAGGGCTGACAGTGCAGATTGGGAATCAGTGCAGGGCAGGTGCCTTTAGGCTGTGTCTTTGTTGCTTGGGAGTGTGATGTTCAGCACATGGTACAGGTAGGCAGGAAGGAGGGGGTCAATTGTGATGTGTGGAGCTAAGATGGGTATAGGAAAGACGAGAGAGAGGAGAGGGGAACAGGAGCCAAAGACATACACACAAACAAAAAAGAGTGCTAAGGGAACTAGCTATTGGGGTTGAGAGATGAGGCTGAGAAATGGCGAAAAGCAAAAGTAAAAAAAAGAAAAAGGGTAAAAGAAAAAAATGAATAAATCAAGAAACTGGAAATGAAGAAAGACAAAAAGGGAATAAGAGAGAGAAGAAAACTAAACATAGAAAGGAAAAAAAAAATCCAAGGAAAAAGAAACGCCCCCAGGGATATCCCTGTGCGTCTTCACAGAGTACAGGACTAGCTTCCAAGCCACATGGTACTGCCCAGCTAGAAGGGGCTTTGAAGCTGTGAAAAGACAAAGAAAACAAACAAATCAAAACAGAACAAATCAGAGCAAACAAACAAACAAAAAAGCCCTGGTGGTCCCACCAGCATGGTGGCACGGGCCAGGAAGCAGTTTAACAGTCGAGCGGTGTTTTGCAACCTTTCAGGAAGAAGCAAAGATGGTGCACGGAGCCAGGTATTTGAGACAAAAGGGGGGAAGTGGTGAGAGATAAGGAAGGAATCTAAAGAAGCAGAAAAAAGCAACACCAGCAGCCAACAAATGGCACTCAGGGAGCTGGCCCGTGCAGGCTGGTGGAATCCAAGTGGCACTGGGGGGAAGCTTGTGCTTCCTGGCCAATAAACTGTGGCTGCAGGAAGCAGAGGAGGCTAAATGGGGGTGAAGAAGGTGGGGGTTGGGAAAGCCTATATCATGGGTTACTGGTTGTTCTGTCTCCTGCTAGAAGCTCCATGAAGCTTCTTTCTCGTACCTCCTGTTCACCGATCTCCGATAGGAGTCCAAGATGGTGGATCTGTGCTACAGTAGCTGATAGCGGCCCTCTGCATATATCTCTCCTCGTGCTCTGTTGTCAGTCAGTTTCTTATTCCATTCCGTGCTTGGCTGAGTTCTTTATCTCTTCATTTGATGGTTAGGGTTTCAGGATTGATGTGTGACTCTGTTTGACTTAGTTTTTCTGATCTTTGCTGTGGAGGGACAGTGTGGTACTTCTGACTATAGTGCCATGTTGTCCAGAAGTCAGAGTCTGGTCTTTTTATGTGAGTTTGAGCTCTGTTCCACACTTTTCTCTTGCTCTGTCAGGGACTCTCTGTTGTGTTCCCTGTCAGGGCTGTCATTGGTGGTAGCCAGGCACCATCTAGTTCTTCTGGTCTCAGGATGATGCAGTCTTTGGTTTATGTGGCCATTTTGTCTCTTGGGCTAATATTTTCCTTGTGTCTTTGGTGTTCTTCATTCTCCTTTGCTCTAAGTAGGTTGGGACCAATTGATGTATCTTAGATGGACACTTGCAAGCTTTTAAGACCCCAGACACCACTCACCAAAGTGAGATGCAGAACAACTTTGTTATGCTAATTGACCTAGATGTCCCCTGAAACCATGGTCCCCAGACCCCAGCCCCTGCTACTCTGTCCCTCTAAATGTTTGGTTGTATTCAGGAAACTTCTTAGCTTTTGGTTTAACCCAACTGGATTAAACACTGACTGGATTTAAGCACAACTGGATTAAACCAAAAGCTGGGATAAGATTTCTGATGCTTCTCCAGAGAGAGGAGGAGAATGCCCAGGAAGGCCAGTGGAGCTTTCTAAGGCCCAGTGACCCCAACCACAGTAATTATGGGTCAATCAATGTTCTGGACCTATGACCAATCAGACTACCACTCTCTCCTTTGAGAAGAGTGGGTAACTGAGACCCCACAAAGGCAGAACTAGGTCCAACATGGCAGAGGAATTCAAAGTGATCCCTCTTGGCATTTTATTTTGTTCCATCTTCTGACCTAACTAAAAAAACTAAAACTTTGGCCCGTTGGCCATCTCATACTAGTAAAAACTTAACTACAAATCTACCCACTGCTGTTGTTGATTAGAATATGACATATATACAAGAGCTGATGGTAATCCAATTCAAAAACTTTATCTTATACAGCCCTTTCTGCACTGATGTGATATGAACAGTTTTGAAAAACCCCACAGACTATGATATCACACACTAGAAATTACAGGGATTGTGGGAAAATAGGGTGAGAAACAGATCACTCAAAACTTATGCAACTTTGCCACCAGAACACTGGAAACCAACTGTAATGCTAGTAAAAATACCAGCACAGTTAAAAAGACATGTTAAATCCTTGTTGTTGTTGCTATTAGGTGCCATCCAGTCAAGTTCTGACTCATAGCGACCCTATGTACAACAGAACGAAACACTGCCTGGTCCTGCACTATCCTCATGATTGTTGTTATGTTTGATCCCACTGTTGCATCCACTGTGTCAATGTATCTCATTGAGGATCTTCCTCTTTCTTCTGGTCCCTCCTGATAACATGTCCAAAGTATGTGAGATGAAGTCTTGCCATCCTCACTTCTAAGGAACATTCTGGCTGTACTTCTTCAAAGACAACTTCGTTCATTCTTTTGGCAGTCCACGGTATATTCAATATTCTTCGCCAACACCATAATTTGAAGGCATCAATTCTTTTTCGGTCTTTCTTATTCATTGTCCAGCTTCCACATGCATATGAGACAATTGAAAACACCATGGCTTGAGTCAAGTGCACCTTAATTCTCAAAGTGACATCTTTGCTTTTTAACACTTTAAAGAGGTCTTTTGCAGCAGATTTGCCCAATGCACTACGTCTTTTGATTTCTTGACTGCTGCTTCCATGGGCATTGATTGTGGATCCAAGTAAAATGAAATCCTTGACAACTTCTATATTTTCTCTGCTTATTATGATGTTGCTTATTGGTCCAGTTGTGAGGATTTTATTTTCTCTATGTTGAGGTGTAATCCATACGGAAGGCTGTAGTCTTTGATCTTCATCAGTAAGTGCTTCAATCCCTCTTCACTTTCAGCAAACATGGTTGTATCATCTGCATAACGAAATCTGTTAATGAGTCTTCCTCTAATCCTGATGCCCCATTCTTCTTCATATAGTCCAGTTTCTCAGATTATTCTTTCAGCATACAGATTGCATAAGTATGGTGAAAGGATATAACCCTGATGCCCAGCTTTCCTAACTTTAAACCATGCACTATCCCCTTGTTCTGTTTGAACGACTCCCTCTTGTCCTATGTACAGGTTCCACATGAGCACAATTAAGTGTTCTGGAATTCCCATTCTTCACAAAGTTATCCATAATTTGTTATGATCCACACAGTGGAATGCCTTTGCATAATCAATAAAATACAGGTAAACATCTTTCTACTATTCTCTGCTTTCAGCCAGGATCCTTTGGACATCAGCAATGATATCCCTTATTCCACATCGTCTTCTGAATCTGGTCTTCCTTGTAGGTGTATGGATATTATCCTATCACTGACAGCGTTGTACTTTAGGATAGATCTTGAAATGTTCTTTTTGTCTATGAATGTGACTATGAATGTGCATTCATCTTCAATTTGTCATTCCCAGCATAGTAGACCCTTCGATTGTCTGACTGAAAATGGCCAATACCAGTCCATTTCAGTTAATACCAGTTAAATCCCTGTTAGATAAAAACACTACAGTAAATTCCAGACTTTACCTTAAAGGAAAAAAAGATTAATGGATGTGTTGGTAAGGAAGTGTTGGGTCTGATGAGCTACAGAGACAGGGACAAAGTAGAGGAAGTTTGGAGAGAACTGTGAGATAAGAATATCCAAGACAGAGCCCGTGGCCTAACCAAACTGGTAGGAAGAACATTGTGTGACGGGCATCTTGTACAATAATGTATTCCTTCCCAGCTTGCTACATTTTGAACAAAACTTGAAAATGCTGCCAAAAATTGCACATGAACTGACATGACTTCTGTCTTAAATTAACATTGTTTCTTCATTTTCCAGCCTTGTATGAACTAATTTGCATTAGAAAGACATCAGTTGTAGAAGAACTGCTGTATTTTCTGAGACACACGCTGACCAATCTTTCATGGTTCTTTTTAGTTTCAACTATAACATAGAAATAAGAACATATGCCTCAGATTTGTTCAATGGGGTAATGCATGTAGTAGCTCAAGTAAATGATAAATTGTTACACAGATATTTTATAATGAGATCTTATAACTGTATAAGGCTGTCCTTTCTCCAATTACTTGCTTACTAGCTTTGGGAAGGTACTTTAATGCTCTGTGCCTCAGTTTTCCCCTCTGTAAATGGGGATAATAATAATACCTACCTTATAGAGCTATTGTGAGGAACAAATGAGATGATACATAAAGTATTTAGAACAACATCTGATATACATGAGTGTTTGTTCTTGTTATCAGGCCATTGTCCTGCCATCACTGAACAACCAACATGTTTAAAGTAGAAATAACCATCCTTCATCACTTCTAAAGACATACAAAACCCTCAACGAGATGCCCCTCCAGACCTTTTGAATTTTGTCAGTGACACATTGTGGTACAAATTGAAATTTAAGTTGTGGTACAAATATACATAACAAAACATTTGCCAATTCAACAATTTTTACATGTATAATTCACTGATATTGATTACATTCTTCATGTTGCAGAACCATTTTCACTATCCGTTTCTGAAATACTCTACCACCATTAACATAAACTCTGTGCCCCCTAAACAGTAACTCCCTTTCCCCCTCCCTCCCACCTCTGGTAACCACTAATCAGCTTTGGTTTCTCTAAATCTGTCTGTTTCATGTAAGTGAGATCATAGAGTATTTGTCCTTTTGTGACTGACTTATTTCACTCAGCATGTTTTCAAGGTTCATCCATGTTGTGGCATGTGTCACCTTTTTTTCATCCATCCTGTAATCTACAACTTTCACTTTCTTCTCCTTGCTTACAAATAGTAACTGCCTTATATTGACTGCAGTTACAATTTCTCAATATTAATATTTATTTATTTTAAATTTATCAATCAAGTACTTACACAGTGCTTACTGGGTGCTGGGCACTATGCTAAGCATAGACATTAACTTACTGACTCCTGTGAAGTAGATATCTCATTATCCCCATTTTACAAATGAAGACACTGAAGCACAGAGAGGTTAGGAAACTTGCCCAAGGCACCCAGCTTGTGAGTGTCATGGCTGAGACTGAATACAGGTCTATCTTGTGCCAAGGATGGTCCTAACCTGGTGTCATGTTGTGGGACAAGCTCTATTGCCACTGCTTATTGGTTTGACCCACCTCTCTGTCCCTGGTGTCATTCTCGAGGTTCTTGGGTAAATGCACAGGTGGCTCAGCACCATCTAGCTGGCTTCAGTCCTGCAGGGCCTTCTCCAGGGGACTCTGGGAAATGGAGTCTGACCTTGCAGGAAGGAAGCATAAGGACAGCTTCTGAAACAATACTTACTTGGGCCAAAGAAATCATTTTTAGAAAACATGGTATCTATTAAAAAGTTATAGGTACAATCATTTAATTTATTCAGCCTACATTCTGTGAAAGGACAATTTCCCAATCCCAGTTTTCTTTTTTTCTCCTACCCTCAAAAGTTGGTTTCTTTCCGTTCAAAGGAAAACATTTATTATGCATTTTCCTTCATTTAAAAAATATTTAACAACTGATTTGTATGTTGCATGAAATTTACACATTTCCTAAGATGCATTTGCTATTTTATTTTCTTTCATTCAAAAATGTGTCAGTAATCTTTTTGTTAGCATGAAGATAAAGGATTAGTAATGCAAGATGCAGTTTTCTTGTAAGCTTCGTGAAAGCAGACTATAGTTTCTTATCTGGTTCCAAACATTCATTTTCCAGAATTGAAAAAAAAGTGACTTAAAATGAAGTAAACCACATTTGATTCCTGAGAGCATCGCTAGCAGGGAAATGTACTGAAAAAGGCAAACTTGGTCACATTCCAGGAAGTCCTTCTGTACCCCAAGTGAGGGAGTTGACTAATTTTTCATTTTAAAGTATAATTTTAGTTCAGGAAGGGCTGTGAGTTGCTCCCTATTGATCACTAATCAGCAGATATGTATGTTTTTGTTCCTGAAAATTCAGGTTTTTAGAAAAAACAAACAAACAAAAAAAATGAAGTGTAAATCTTCCTTATTTCAGTTTAAAATTTCATTTTAAAATTTAAGAATTTTAAATTTCATTAAAAATTTCATTTTATTGAGTGCAGCACTTTACATGTGGGAGACCAGGGTTCAATCCCCAGCCAGTATACCTCAAGTGCAGCCACCACCCGTCTGTGATGCTGAACAGGTTTCAGTGGTGTTTCCAGAAGAAAGGCCTGGAGACCTGCTTCCAAAAATTAGCCAGCAAAAACCCTATGGATCACAATGGTCTGATTCACAACTGATCATGGGGATGGTGCTGAAGTGGGCAGCATTTTTCCGTTGTACATGGGGTCACCATGAGTTGGGAGCTGACTCTGATGACAACTAACAACAACTATGAGCGAGACACTAAGCTAGGTGCTGAAAGCATTCAGAGAAGGACTAGAAAAGCCCTTGCCCTCAATGGATTATATCCACTCTCCTTGACCCTTGATGATGGAGCAGGCTTGTGTGGTGGAGATAAATGCAACTCTGTTTTCACTCTCAACCACAATGCTCAGGCATAAGTAGAGGGAATTTATAGGTCCTTTATGCTTTTTTATATCTGGTCTAAGAGAGGCTTGCCTCAACCTCCCTTTTTGGAGGGTGTACATGGACTTGGGATTTCATCTGTCTGAAATGTCACTGAGTGCTGGTTGGGACCTGTTTTCTCCAGTTTCTTAGGTCACCTGATGAGACTGAGGAGGTTCCTGAAGCCAGTATTGGTCACATGCCAGTTCCACAATGTTTACATCCAGCTTTGGCCTGAAACTTGTGATTGTGATTGTATCACCACAAAGTGTCTGGAGCAAACCATGGCATTTTTAGGTATGTTGCCTGAAGACATTCAGCTCAGCCCACCAAACACCTGGCCTATCTGTACCAGACTTGGGCTGGGTCCTGAAGGAACACAAATGAACACGATCTGGTCCCTGCACTCCAGGGGCAGCACAAAGGATACACTTTCAACATATTATAATAAATAAATATCAAGTTGGAGGTGAGGACTGGTGCTGTAAGGGGCCAGAGGAGGGGCACACAGATAAACCTTGGGTTTAGGAAAAGCTTCTTGGAGGAAGTGTTACCTGAGAATTGAAGGGTGGGTAAGAGCTGGCCAGGTAAGGAAATGTGAGGAGGACATTGCAGGAAAACAACATGAAGCTCAGCAGAAAGCTCTACCTTGTCATCGCTGTTGCCTGAGAAGCACCTGTGTGATTTGGTGCAGGAGACTGTAGGTGTGCTTGTGAGAGCACTTAACTGGAGTTGCGTGAGGCTGAATGACATCTATTTCATTCACTACTGTCTCCTCAGCACCCAGCCTGACACCCAGTTCATGCTAATAAATGAATGCCTTACCCAGAGTAGGTTCCATCTTTGAGAAATTGAATTGGAGACAAATGGAGAGAGGAAGAGAAATTAGGCTTCCTGAGGGCTAGGAGGTCTGCCTGGGAGGGGAGGGCAGAAGCTGACCCCTTGTGATGTGTCCATAGTGCTACTAGCCTGAGAGTCTACATACTCCAGTGAAGGAGCTACTTTAAGCAAGTGAGTTCTTTTGAGACACAAAGAGGTAATATGGTGAGGCAACGGGTATTTACCTAGGTCTCTCTGCCATGTTATTACGAAAACCCCTCTTCCCACTATCCTTACCTTTCTCCAAGTGACATTTCCCCTCATCCTGCAGAGTCTGTGACATTCATTGAAGGGAAGACACATAAGAACATTGGCAAAAAGAGTCAATTCTTGGTTGTTGAGTTTCTAACTAGATGAAAAACTCATAACAGAGACAACAAGGGTTAGAAATGGGGATGAATTTCTTTCCCTGTGCCCTGCCTTATACTGGGTTCCAGGAGGGGTACCTAGAAACTTCTCAAGTTTGGGTTTCCAAGAGCTGAAATGACTTGTAACCTATTTAGCTTCTGAACTTTAGAAGTGGCAGCTTTGCCAGTATTCCCCTGGCCACAATGGCACAGGAGAAGTAGATTCCCACAGACCTTGGAATATTGAGGGAGAGCATCAGAATGTCCCCATGTCTCTAGGAAAAATACATAAATGACTGATGTTTTTGTTAGGTGCTGTTGAGTTGTTATCGACTCATAGTGACCCCATGTGACAGAGTAGAACTACCCCATAGGATTTTCTTGGCTGTAATCTTTACAAAAGCAGTTTGCCAGGCCTTTCTCCTGCAGAGCCACTGAGTGGGTTCAAATGGCCAATCTTTGGGTTAGCAGCTGAGTGCTTAACCAAAAGCTCATGTCATCAGATTCCAGGAGAGGGCCAAGGGTGGCCATGACCCAGAGGCCCCCTCTATGCCCACTCCCGCATTCTGGGCTCTCTGATGCCATCTTTGGAACTCAGTGGCTACCCTGAGTAGAAAGAAGAGTATGGATCAGGGAGAGGGAGACATCAAGGAGCACACAACATTTGACTAAGTTAAGCTTCAAACATCTGAGTGATCACTAATGTGATTGAATTTACCTGGAGGTGACTAAATTGTTTTCTGCCTTTCAAGTGGAGTTTGGGTCTCAAGACAGAAATTGAGCGGAGTTATAGAGAATTAAGCTGTGTTTCTTTTGACAAACCCAATTTTGTGGTTTCAAGCTTGTGAAAACTTGAACCTGTTACAGTGGTTAGGTCAGATGTGTGCATGGAATAGTTAGAATATTCACTTTCTAAGTTCTGCATGATACTTTTATTTTATTTCATGTTTTTCAGTGCTGTTGTTTCAATTCTCAGGGAAGTGAAAAAGTCAGGGGCATCACTGTATATACAGTGTGTATCAGAAAGATGATGAGGAACTGGACAGGACATTGTGCACACAGAAATACCCTTCTGATAGGCACTATGGAGGAGTCATGCCTGAAATGATGAGTACGGAAAAGTACCAGAAGCCTTGGGAGTTGCTTCACCGGTTCTCTATCAAGAAGAAATGAGGAAGACAATTTGTTCACTTAGTTAAAAAAAATCAATTTGATAGGGACATCGCTAGGAGCCCTAATACATGGGATAAACAGATTACAAAACATTACTAACAATGCACAAACACCAAAAGAGAAACTAGATAACTGAGAGCTCCTAAAAATCAAACACTTATGCTCATCAAAAGACTTCACCAAACGAGTAAAAAAACAACCTACAGACTGGGAAAAAATTTTTGACTACGACATATCCGAAATCTACCAGATACTGCAAAACCTCAACAACAAAAAGACAAATAACACAATTAAAAAATGGGCAAAGGATATGACAGGCACTTCACCAAAGAAGATGTTCGGCTGGTTAACAGATACTTGAGGAAATGCTCACGATCATTAGCCATTAGAGAAATGAAAATCAAAACTACAGTGAGATACCATCTCACCCCAACAAGGCTAGCATTAATCCAAAAAACACAAAATAATAAATGTTAGAGAGGTTGTGGAGAGACTGGAACACTTATACACTGCTGGTGGGAATGTAAAATGGTACAACCACTTTGGAAATTGATTTGGTGCTTCTTTAAAAAGCTAGAAATAGAAGTACCATACGATCCAGCAATCCCACTCCTTGGAATATATCCTAGAGAAATAGCCGTCACACGAATAGATATATGCACACATGTTCATTGCAGCACTGTTCACAATTGCAAAAAGATGGAAACAACCTAGGTGCCCATCAATGGACGAAGGGATAAACAAATTATAGTATATTCACACAATGAAATACTACACAATGATGAATCTGTGAAACATCTTAACAGTGATGAATCTGAAAAACATCTCATAACATGGATGAATCTGGAAGGCATTATGCTGAGTGAAATTAGTCAGTCACAAAAGGACAAATATTGTATGAGACCACTATTATAACTCAAGAAATGGTTTAAACAGAGAAGAAAACATTCTTTGATGGTTACGAGGGTGGGGAGGGAGGGAGATGGGTATTCACTAACCAGATAGTAGTTAAGAATTATCTTAGGTGAAGAGAAGGACAACACATAGTACGAGGGAAGTCAGCACAACTGGACTAAACCAAAAACTAAGAAGTTTCCTGAATACAACCAAACACTTTGAGGGACAGAGTAGCAGGGGTGGGGGTCTGGGACCATGGTTTCACTCATTTTGGTGAGTGGTGTCTGGGGTCTTCAAAGCTAGTGAGCAGCCATCTAAGATACATTAATTGGTCCCAATCCACCTGGAGCAAAGGAGAATGAAGAACACCAAAGACACAAGGAAAATATTAGCCCAAGAGACAAAAAGGCCACATAAACCAGAGACTGCATCATCCTGAGACCAGAAGAACTACATGGCGCCCGGCCACCCGCAATGAGCGCCCTGACAGGGAACACAACAGAGAGTTCCTGAGGGAGCAGGTGAAAAGTAAGATGTAGAGCTCAAATTCTAGAAAAAGACCAGACTTAATGGTCTGACTGAGACTGGAGGAACTCCAGAAGACATGGCCCTCGGACTGTCCATTAGCCCAGAATTGAAACCATTCCTGAAGCCAACTCTTCAGAAAAAGATTAGACTGGACTATGTGTCATAAAATGATACTCTTAAAGAGAGTGCTTCTTAGCTCAAGTAGATACATGAGACTAAATGGGCAGCTCCTGTCTGGAGGTGAGGTGAGAAGGCAAAAAGGGATAGGAGATGGTTGAACAGACATGGGAAATCTGGGGTGGAAGGGAGGAGTGTGCTGTCACATTATAGGGAGAGCAGCTAGGGTCACATAGCAATGTGTGTATAAGTTTTTGTATGAGAAACTGACTTGGACTGTAAACTTTAACTTAAAACACAATAAAAAAAATCAATTTGAAAAAATCTAAGTGTTTGTATCCCTAAGTGAGGTCTGTAGGGAATGTATGGGCATCCTATGAAATAAAACCCTTGTGCCTTCAGCTCTGCTCCCTTTGTTTAAACAGAAGATGCCGTAGGAACCTGCAGAGACAGATGGCTGCGATCCTATCTTGGCAGCCCTAGGAATTAGGAACATTAATTTTAAAGGAGGATTAAAGCACAGAAGATTTTTAAAACATCATGCATTTTCATAAGTACCTAGGCACTCTCCCTGGCTAGATGTTTATGTGATGAGTCTTTAGAACAAAAACTGTGATAGAAGCAAGGAAGCTCTTATTTTGACTCCGTGTGGGGGAAAAAATATCAATATTTGTCTTGCTAAAGTACCAGGAGAGGTTCCTCCCTTGTCTCATTTTCAGTTTCAGCCCCTAGGATGGAAGGGGAGTCATTCCATCTTGGTGCATCATGGTGGCTCTAAGAATTGAGGCCTCTGTTGAGACACCACAGCTTCTATGAAGAAGTCCTAGGCTTGTAGGAGCAGTGAGGTACTCCATCCCTTCTGGACCAGATTTCTGAAGTGTTTCACTTCCCCACATTTCAGGCATCGTGTCCTCTGGTGCTGGGGCTTTCATGCTGGTGAATGAATACCCCTGGGGATACCCAGAGACTTCCCAAGAGACATGAGAGTACTCAGGTAGTTTAGATCCCCCAATTCCATGTATCTTCTGTCCTAATATTGATTTGCCTGGGAACATGCCTGAGATCTGCATATTCTCCTTTCCCATCTCCCTTTGCACAGCAGCCTACTGTCATTTGAGAAAACATAAGCACCTCTCACCTGACCAGGGTGCTTTGTCTTAGGCCGGAAAAGCTCTGGGGACAACAATCAAAAGGGATAGGGTTGAGAAAGTGAAAGGCTCTGAGGACTGGGTCACAAGTCTTCTCAGTACTCAGTTTCTGACTCTTTGCTCTCATCAAAATCAATGTGTGTCCCTTGCTCCTACCCAACACCTCCTTTTTTGCCCCAGTTAACATTACTGACAAAATTATTATGTCTATCAGAGCATTAATTGTGTCTGAAATTAGGATGTGTCTTACAGTCAATGGCATTTTAAAATTTCTTTGGCTCAGTCATGAAGGGGTAAGAAAGTCCAGCATCAAAACTTGTAGAATGGTGTCAGTGTTTTGGAAGAAAATATCAGAGACAGTAGTGGAACAGTCTTAGAAGTGCCACTTCACCAATGTTCTTTTTCTTTTTTAAATAATTTATTTTATTTTTTTGTTGTTGATAAGATACACAGCAGAACATACAATTCAACAATTTTCTTCATATACAATCCAGTGACACTGATTACATTCTTCAAGTTGTACAACCATTCTCACCTTCCTTTTCCTAATTGTTCCTCCCCCATAAACTCACTGCTCCCTGATATTCTTGATGGTCTTTGTTGTTAGTTGCTGTCAAGTAGGCTCTGACTCATGGGGACCTTATGTTGTACAAGAGGATGATATTGGGTAGAAAACTGTGGTCACCAATGACTTGTTGAAAGGTGATTCAGAAGAGTTGGGATCAGAATGTGAAGATGTTCTAGGAATGTTGTAGCCAATTTATTTCACTTATACGATCCTTTTAATGTATGTAAGAGAATAATCTATAATTAAAATCTATGTCTAAGGCCTTAAAGAGCTCTTTCAGTAAATATAAAAAATTCAAAGTGATAAAGTATTGCTTCATGGTTTAATTGGTAGCATTGTTTTCTTTTTTTAGAGGTTTGTAAAATAGTGTGTCTTACAATCTATGACGTATTAGATTCAGTGAAATATTTATTAATTATGTATATGTTTAATAATTATATATAAAATATATGGTATATTTATATTACATTGATCATTTGTGTAATAATAATTATAATGATAATGTAATTCAGAAGAAAAATTTTAACACTTAGAACCCTATGGGCATAAGGAAATAAAAAATCTACATACACACACCAACACACAAGACTTAATAGTAGTAGTTTGCACAGCGTCCAACATATGTTCCTGTGTTTCCCTTGAAAATTTAAAATATCCATGTGAGTTTACTGCAGCACCCTGAGGCGCCCCACACACAGTTTAGGAACTATAGCTGTAGGATATATTTACCATCTCCTCTGTTGTCTTAATGAAGTTCAGACTGTCTGCTTTCCCTGAGGTAGGTAGGACTCCAGCAGGAGCTCAGGATGAAGTCTCCTGAAACTGGTCAAAGAAGGGCCAAAAATGGTTCACTGAGGAACCTGGGGCTCAGTGAGAGCCTTTCACTGGGACAAACAGGCACTTATGTATCTCATTTTGAAAGCCTCCTGTCTTGGCTGGCTGCAAGGAGTTTCAACATGGTCATGCGCAATGGATATCCCCTGCTACTCCCTCTTTCTTCTCATGCAGTCTATGCTTTGTAAGCTCACAATTATATGTGACCCTTGAGCTAATCATGGTGCCTGGCCTTGAGAAGGTGCTTAATAAGTATTTATTGATTTAATAATCAATACGTAGCATAATGAATGGAAGAAGGGTAAATACATCTCATGCAGTACTGAGTGCAATTCTTTGAACTTCCTTTGTTAAAGAAAAGTGGTTAAATTTTGTGTTATTTTTCTTAGGACCATTATAACCAGTTGCTGTCAAGTCGATTATGACTCATGGTGACCCTGTGTGTTTCAGAGTAGAACTGTGCTCCATAGAATTTTCAATGACTGATTTTTCAGAAGCAGATCACCAGGACTTTCTTTCAAGGCACCTCTGGGTGAACTTGAACCTCCAACCTTTCAGTCAGCAGCTGAGCGCAGTAACTATTTGCACCATCCAACGACTTCCCTACAAAGTTAGAAGACACTTACTTGGCCTTGTGAAAGGAGAACTAAACACTCTTGGTTTTATTATAAGTACAAAAATTCATGCTCTATCTTAATTGAGTTTTTTTTTTTAATATACCAAGCTGCTCCCCCGCCTTTTAAAAATATGTGTAAGTAAACGCTTTGCAGTTAATCATTTTTTAAGGCCATTCAAGTCCTGAGCTCCTGGAATTATCCATGTTTCTGTGAACCCTCAGTTCTCTCAGATGGCTTCAGCTTTGCCCATCTGTTATCTTCAGCCCTGGTTGGGCCTTCCAGTAATCAAGTACTCTGCTACTTACCCCTGGATTCTGCAGTTCAAGGTGGGAAGGGGGTGGCTGCTGGCACCAGAGATGAAAAAATGGAGGTCTTGGACAAAGGCTGGAACATAAAACAATGGGACTTCTCTAATAGGGAGAGGAAAGTCTGTGGTGAAGTAAAATGATGAAGAGGTGTTTTTAGCAACAACTGGTGACCCTGATGACTCTTTCAAAGTCAGTTGTTTTGAGTGGTTTAAGGTGTTAACCTTGGCCCAGATCCACTGCCCGTACCCATAGAGTCTGAAGGTGTCCAGAATGAATTATGCAGAAGGCCATTTAGGCTGAGCCTCTTGGCATTCTGAATTGGATGCCATTTTTAATTTTTATTTTCTCCTGGTTGCTGTGTGTGTGTATTTGTGTTTGCAAAAGCAGCTTAGGCCCTGGAATTGCAAGCTATTCTGTTAAGACGTGGGCTGCTTAGCTATCTCCTAGCTTTGTTCCTCACCTCATTTTGAAGGATTGTTACACATTTGTAAGTACAATGAGATTATTTATGCATTGTGTTTGTCCACTCTTTTCTGTGCCACAAAAGGAGAAATATCCTGCACTGCGACTTAAGAGCTTTCTGACCACTCCAAAGTCATGACATTTCCTTTGCTTTTTGATGGCTAGCTTTGAAAAGCGGGGGTAGGCTGGGTGACAAACTCTGTTGGCTCCAGGAGGGAGATGACTTGTCATTGTTGTGAAAAAGCGTATTTAGTCACTTTTAAAAAGCAAATTGCGGCCTTAATAGAGCCACACAGTCTTCTTTGGAGATTGCTACAAGGTGGATTGTCTTGATAAAACATTTGACGCCAGAAATCCATCAAGCGTTGGTGAATATAAGCACTGACCTGAACCCAAGCACACAACATTCTCACCAAACTTCAGTGTTATTTTATTTTTAAATAAAGGGTAACTGTCCAGCACCTTTCGTTTTTGTCTTCTTTGCAATCCTTCTTCCAATCCCAAATCAAATGAAACAGTCCAACGATGAACTATTTCGAGTCTGAGACCATAGACATTGGTATCTGTAGGCTCAGCTTTTTAGGTTTCTGCAGAGGCTGTGAATGTGCACTTGGAACTGAGCATTTAGCAGGCCTTTTCATGGACAAGGGCAAATCTTTATGTTAAACAGAACAAATGCCTTCTCAGCATCACCCACTCCCCAGCCCCTCAATCATTGTGATGTTCAGTATCATTTTTTAGGTAATATTGCCAGAGCATCCCCAAGTCATGTTGATTTCCTCCTAGGCATTTACCTGCTCTTGAGGTAGCTGCTGCCAGGTAAGATAGTCTTCAAGGCATGGCTGCACTTTGCCAGATGAGGATGAAGGAGAACAAGAGAGAGTAAATTGTTACTTATATTTTTTCTGTTAAAGTAATAACTATACTAAGTAATATTATGAATGGGTAACTATGTTTTAATTACTAAGCCTTTTCTCAAACCTTCATTTCAGAGCCTCAGTTTTCTGCTGTTAAAGAGCAGTAACACAACTTTCCTACCTCATGGGCTGTTGATAAAGTGCAAGATCAGTGAACTATGTTGAGAAAGCAAAAATGTTGAGATTTAAAAACGGGTTTTACTTGAAACAGAAAACACACACCTTGCAGAAATGATCGTGTTCTCTTATGAGCAATGAGTTAAACAAGATGAAGAGAAGACCTAGGTTAAGAGAAGGAGCCAGCTGGACTGGGTCCATCTTATTCTGGCCACTGCTTTTGTGGGCTTTCAGCCTAGGCCCTTGAAAAGGCTGAGATTGCACCAGGTCTCTTTCTTTTTCTTATTTTCTTTCTGGTAAAGAAAAACACAGAAAAATACAAAGGTCATTGTAAGATCAATATCCAGAATCAACTAATATTAACACTTTGTCATTTTTTTATTGTGGTAAAAATATATATATAACACATTTGCCAATTCAACATTTTTTACATGTATACAGTGGCATTGATTATACTAATCATGCTGCACAACCATCACCTGTATCTGTTGCCAAATTTTCCATCACCATTAACAACTGCTTCCTAAGCAATGATTTCTACTTTTTCCCTTCCTCCTGCCTTGCTAACCACTAATAAACTTTGGTATCTGTGATGGTTAAGATTGTGTGTCATCTTGGCTGGGCCATGATTCTCAATGTTTTGGCAGTTGTGTAATGTTGTGATCAGTTCCCTGTTGAGATCTGAAATGTGATCACCCCCATGGTGGGATCTGCTGAGTGGTACTGGTCGGGGAGGGGCCTGTGGTGGCTCACTGCTCCCTCAGCCTTTGTTTCTCCACCCTCCGCCACCTAGTTCTTCCTGCTCTCTTTGCCAGGGCTTTTGCTTGTTGCAGATCTTGCAGCTGGCTTGTTTGTCTGACTTCTGGTTCTTGGCACTTGGGCTTGCAGCTGGCTTGTTTGTCTGACTTCTGGTTCTTGGGACTTGGGCTTGCAGCTTACCGGTGGTCTCCCCTGCCATTCTTGAGATTTGTCGATCTTCGCAGCCTGCAACAGCACTGCTCCCGGCCTGCTGATCTTGGGTTTGCTGGCCCCTGAGGCTATATGAATCCAGAGAAGCCTCTTTCCTGCCCAGTGGACTTGGGATGTTATAGCCTCTAAAATCCATGTGAGCCATTTCCTTGATATAAATCTCTCTCTCTCTATATATATATTTATATGCTTTACTGGTTTTACTTCTCTAGAGAACCTAGCCTAAGACAGTCTCTCTTTGCCTATTCTACATATTTCATGTAAATGGGATCAGACAGTATTTGTTCTTTTGTGACTGACTTGATTCACTCAGCATAATGTTTTCAAGGCTCATCCATGTTGTAGCAACTATCAGGACTTCATATCTCTTTATAGCTGGGTAATATTCCTTTGTACATATAGACCACATTTTGTTCATCCATTCACCTTTTGATGGACATCTAGGTTGTTTCTACCTTTTGGCTATTGTGAATAATGCTGCAAAGAATATTGGTGTACGTGTGTAACACCTAGTCATTTTTGCCTTAGGTTTTTAAAATCGTTTAAAAGAAATATGACGTTGTAAACAAAATTGATGTCTCCTTTATTTCCCCTTCCCCAGTATCATTTATGTTTTTGTTTCCCCAGGAAAGAACTTGATGACCTTGGTGTGCTTTACTTCAGTTCCATGTTTCATACACACACACAGATATAAAAAATCTTTCCATGAAAAGGCTAACTACAGTATCACTAAATATTTTTTTAATGAAAATGGTATTGTATTGTATTCTTATTGCTTTTTCACTTGACATTTTATTTTACAGATCTTTCCATGTGGATATATGTGTATCCGTGTGTTGTGTGTATTCCATACTGATATATTTAAATTTCCATATAGTAGTTCATTGTATGAATACATCAAAATATCCTCTTGCTTTTTTGTGATCCAATGCTGGGTTACTATCTTAGCTGAGTAAAGTAACTAGAAATAGATCTGTGTCTGGGTACCACGGTAAGTTGCTCTTCACTGGGCAGTCATGGAGATGGTCACGAACACCTCTTTTTTGAAGTTGTTTTAGCAAAAATGTGCTAAAAAGCAAATTTTACCATAAAAAAAGGAAAAGAAAGATAGTAACAAATATTAATGACTTAAAATGAATCCCAAATAATGCTAGATATAATCTCTAATTTAAATTTGCATTATTTTAAAAAGTAACACTGTATATTGTCTGGAAAAATCACTATAGTTCCATAGCTTGAAGGTAAAAAAATAAACACTGTTCAATGTCCCCTGCAGTCTTGGGAGAAGATTACTCTGTTGTCTTGCAAAAAGAGTTGATTCTAGAACTGCAGTCATTCAAGGACTTTGCATTGGATCAGAGGGTTGTTTTTGGAAATAATCTCAGAAGAAGTCAGCTTTTTCTATCATCTTTTTTTTATTCACAATGTAAAATTTAAAACATTTCAAAGTACATTCTTTTTAAATCATGTGACTGCCTCAGTTCAAGCAAAATTTTCACTAGAAATGAATACAGACCTTCTTCAGGAATTACTTTCCAAATAAAAAAAAACTTAGATACGCTTCCCTCTAAAGTCAATTCTCTTTTTAAGAGAAAGAAGTAATGACTTTCAAAACACTTAGCATATCATACAGGAGTGCCAAGGGGCAATACCCACTGATGTCGAGTCGATTTTGATTCTTTAATATAACCTCTTATTTAAAAACATAGGTACATATCTAACTGAAGGAAAGTCTGTTTTAGTATATCAATGATCTTATCTCAAAACAAGTTTATGCCCTGAAATTGGGTTATAAAAACATAAGCTTTATCTCCTATCGTTAATCCACTATGCCAAAAACACCTGTTGGAGGAATGCCATCCTTTCATACACATCCAAGACCTATTTATTGGTTGATTGCCAAATAAAGCCAGCTTTTGTCTTAGCTTGTCATTTTAACCTATGAAGAACTGATTCTTATGAACAAATAAGTTAATTCTTCTAGTCTTTTTTTTTTCTTACTACTCACAAAGGAAAGTAAAGATGTCACTTCAATGACTAAGGTGCACCTGACCCAAGCCATAGTATTTTCAATTGCCTCCTATGCATGAGAAAGCTGGACAATGAAAAAGGAAGACCAAAGAATTGATGCTTTTGAATTATAGTGCTGGCAAAGAATATTAAATATACCCTGGACTGCCAGAATAACTAACAAATTTGTCTTGAAAGATGTACAGCCAGAACGTTCCTTAAAAGCAAGGATAGCGAGACTTCTTGCTTACTTTGGATGTGTTATCAGCAGGGACCAATCCCTGGAGAAGGACAACATGCTTAGTAAAGTAGAGGATCAGAGAAAAGAAGATCCTCGATGAGCTGGATTGACACAGTGAATGCAATAATGGGCTTAAACATAACCTACTGTTGTGAGAATGGTGCAGGACCAGGCAGTTCTGTTATAAATAAGGTTGCAGTGAATTGGAGCTGACTTGACAGCACTGAACAACAACAACAACTCACAGTGGAAAGTGATGGGATTGGGTTTCTTGGAACTTGTTTCGGAAGAAATGGAGAACTTTCAGTGATAGAAATGATTCTTACCTGTGTTTTTTCAGGACCCAGTATGGGAAGTCCCAGAGGCCAGTCTTTGTTTCTCTTCAAAGAACTCTCGAAGCCCACATTACCCAGGAATACTAAGGACATGTTTTTTTTTTTTTTAATTCCCTTCTCATTTCTTTTTGTGTATATCTTTTAGATATTGTTTTTGTGGTTACTATGGGGATTACAATTAACATCCTAAGTTTACAGCAATATTGTTAACCATACTTTTATGCAAATAACACATGCTCTCTGTGTTTGTTTGCCGACAGCGCCCTACTCCCGCTTGGTAACCTTATAAGTGGTGACAATCCTCTTCCATGTGTTGCTGTAAAAAAAGTAGCATAGCACACTTATGAAAATATCTCAGGGAGGAGGGCTTGGCCAGCAAACAAAAATATGGTGTACTGATACCAACTTAAATTTAATAGCATACAAAACTCTGTATATACACAGCTTCATCTCTTCCCCTTTATGTTGTTTTCATCTTCACAAATTATACCTTTATGGAATCTATACCCCTTGTCAGTTGAGTTGATTTCGACTCATAGTGACCCTATAGAAGTGCCCCATAGGGTTTTCAGGGCTCTAAATCTTTATTATTATTATTTTAATTGTACTTAAGATGAAGGTTTACAGAGCAAACTAGCTTCTCATTAAACAATTAATACACATATTGTTTTCTGAAATTGGTTGCCAACCTCATGACATGTCAACACTCTCTGCTTCTCAACCTTAGGTTCCCCATTACCAGCTTTCCTGTCCCCTCCTGCCTTCTAGTCATTGCCCCTGGGCTGGTGTGCCCATTTAGTCTTGTTTTGTTTAATGGGCCTGTCTAATCTTTGGCTGAAGGGTAAACCCCAGGAGTGACTTCATTACTGAGTTAAAAGGGTGTCTGGGGGCCAAACTCTTGGGGTTTCTCTAATCTCTGTCAGACCAGTAAGTCTGGTCTTTTTTTGTGAGTTTGAATTATTTTGTTCTACATTTTTCTCCAGTTCTGTCCAGGAACCTCTATTGTGATCCCTGTCAGAGCAGTCCATTGTGGTAGCTGGACACCATCTAGTGCTGGACTCAGTCTGGTGGAGGCTGTAGTAGTTGTGGTCCATTAGTCCTTTGGACTAATCTTTCCCTTGTGTCTTTGGTTTTCTTCATTATCCCTTGCCCCAGACATGGTGAGACCAGTGGAGTATCTTAGATGGCCACTCACAAGCTTTTAAGACCCCAGACAGTACTCACCAAAGTAGGATGCAGAACATTTTCTTTATAAACTGTATTATGCCAATTAAGCTAGATGTTCCCCGAGATCATGGTTCCCACAGCCCTCAGCCCAGTAATTTGGTCCTTCAGGGAGTTTGGATGCATCTATGGAGCTTCCTTGCCTTGGTCAAGTAGTGCTGGCCTCCCCAGTATTTTCTACTGTCTTATCCTTCACCAAAGTTACTATTTATCTATCGTCTAGTTAGTGTTTTTCCCTCCCCACCACTTCCCTACCTCGTAATCATCAAAGATTGTTTCTTTTTGTATGTAAATCCTTTCAGGGGTTTTTATAGTAGTGGTCTCAGACAATGTTTGTCCTTTTGTGATTGACTTATTTCACTCAGCATAATGCCCTCCACATTCGTCCATGTTGTGAGATGCTTCGCAGATTCATCATTGTTCTTTATCGTTGCATAGTACTCCATTGTGTGTATGTACCATAGTTTGTTTATCCAGTAATCTGTTGATGGGCATCTAGGTTGTTTCCATCTTTTTGCTGTTGTGAGTAATGCTGCAAAGAATATGGGTGTGCATATGTCTTTTTGTGTGATGGCTCTTATTTCTCTAGGATATATTGCTAGGAGTAGAATTGCTGGATCATATGGTATTTCTATATCTAGCTTTTTAAGAAAGCACCATATTGTTTTCCAAAATGTTTTTGCCATTTTGCATTTCCACTAGCACTGCATAAGAGTTCCAATCTCCCTGCACGCTCTCCAATGTTTGTTATTTTTTGTTTTTTTGATTCATGCCAGTATTGTTGGGGTGAGACGGTATCTCATTGTGGTTTTGATTTGTATTTCTCTAATGGCTAGTGATCTCCAGCATTACATCACGTGTCTGTTAGCTGCTTGATTGTCTTCTTTGGTGAATTGTCTGTTCATTTCCTTTGCCCATTTTTTAATTGGATTATTTGTCTTTTTGTTGTAGAGCGGTTGGATTTTCCTGTAGATTTTAGAGATTAGAACTTTGTCGGATTTGTCATAGCCAAAAATTTTTTCCCAGTCTGTAGGCTCTCTTTTTACTTTTTTGGTGACGTCTTTTGATGAGCATACGTGTTTAATAGTAGATCTAACTTATCTTCTGGAATTTCTTTGTTGTTAGTTATGGTTTGTATCTTGTTAATGCTGCTTATTAGGGCTCTAGCATTGATTCTGTTTTTTCTTCTATGATCTTTATAGTTTTTGGTTTTATATTTAGGTCTTTGATCCATTTTGAATTAGTTTTTGTGTAAGGTGTTATGTATGGGTCGTGTTTTATATTTTTGCAGATAGACATCCAGTTTTGCCTGCACCATTTGTTAAAAAGACTGTCTTTTCCCCATTTGATGGACTTTGGGCCCTTGTTGAAGATCAGGTGACTGTAGGTGGATGGATTTACATCTGGGTTCTCAATTCTGTTCCACTGGTCAACATATCTGTCTTTGTACCAGTACCAGGCTGTTTTGACTACCGTAGCTGTATAGTAGGTTCTGAGGTCAGGTAGTGCAAGTCTTCCTACTTTATTCTTCTTCTTCAATAGTGCTTTACTTATCTGGGGCCTCTTCCCTTTCCATATAAAGTAAATGATTAATTTTTCCATCTCTTTAAAGAATGTTGTTGGTATTTGCATTGGGATTGCATTGTATTTGTAGATTGCTTTGGGTAGAATTGTCATTTTCACAATGTTGAGTCTACCTACCCATGAGCATGGTATGTTTTTCCATTTATGTAGATCTCTGTTTGTTTCTGTCAGTGGTATTTTGTAGATTTCTTTGTATAGATCTTTTACATCCTTGGTTAGATTTATTCCTACGTATTTTATTTTTTTAGGGGCTGTTATAAATGGTATTGTTTTCCTGATTTCCTTTTCATTGTTCTCTTTATTGGTGGATAGGAATCCAACTGATTTTTTTTTATGTTTATCTTATATCCTGCTACTCTGCTGAATCTATTAGTTCCAGTGGTTTTCTTGCGGAGTCTTTTGGGTTTCTATGTATACTATCATATCATCTGCAGATAGGGACAGTTTTACTTCTTCATTACCAATTTGGATGCCCTTTATTTCTGTTTCTTGTCTTATTGGTCTAGCTAGGACTTCCAGTACCATGTTAAACAGGAGTGGTGATAAAGGGCATCCTTATCTTGTTCCTGTTCTCAAGGGGAATGTTTTCAGCCTCTCTTCATTAAAAATGATGCTGGCTGTTTGTTTTGTATAGATGCCGTTTGTTATGTTGAAGAATTTCCCCTCTATTCCTATTTTATTGAGAGTTTTTATTAGGAATGGGTGTCGGACTTTATCACATGCTTTCTCTGTGTCAATTAAGATGATCCTGTGATTATTTTCCTTTAATTTACTTATGTGGTGGATTACATTGATTGATTTTCTAATGTTGAACCATTCTTGCATAGCTGGTATAAATTCCACTTGGTCATGGTGTACTATTTTTTTGAATGTTTGATGTTGAATTTTATTGGCTAGAATTTTGTTGAGAATTTTTGCATCTATATTCATGAGTGATATTGTTTTGTAATTTTCTTCTTTTGTGGTATCTTTGCCTGGTTTTGGTATCAGGGTTATGCTGGCTTCATAGAATGAATTTGTAGTATCCTTTCCTTTTCTATGTTCTGAAATAATTTGAATAGTACTGGTGTAAGCTCTTCTCTGAATGTTTCGTAGAATTCTCCAGTGAAGCCATATGGGCCAGGGTTTTTTTTTGTTGGGAGTTTTTTAAATTACCTTTTCAATCTCTTCTCCTGTTATGGGTATGTTCAGATTTTGAACATCAGTTTGTGTTAGTTTGGGTAGGTAATGTGTTTCTAAAAATTTGTCCATTTCCTCTAGGTTTTCAAATTTGTTGGAGTATAGTTTTTCATAGTACTCTGTTATGATCCTTTCAATTTCAGTTGAATCTGTGGTAGTGTCCCCCATTTCATTTCTTATTTAGGTTATTTGCTTCCTCTCCTGTTGTTCTTTTGTAAGTTTGGCCAATGGTTTGTTGATTTTGTTGATCCTTTCCTAGAACCATCTTTTGGTTTTGTTCTTTCTTTCTATTGTTTTTCTATTCTCTATTTCATTTATTTCTGCTCTGCTCTTTATTATTTCCTTTGTTCTGGTGGCTGTGGGCTTCTTTTGCTGTTCTCTTTCTATTTGTTTGAGTTGTATAGCTAACGTTTTGATTTTGTCCCTCTTCTTTTTTGATGTGTGTGCCTATTGCTATAAACTGACCTCTGAACACTGTTCTATATATATTAATGAAGTCAAGCTGATTGATTGTGGCCTTTAGATCTTTTGTGTCTTTGCTGAGTTTCTTTCTAGATCTTCTGTCCTTTACTGTGAGTGGTGTGTTGAAGTCTCCTATTATTATTGTCGACTCATTTGGAGGTAACCACAGATCTCATGCAGCATGAAGGGGACAAGGAAATATTTGCACAGTTTGTCCCAAGAGGTTCTAGGGCCTTCCCTTGGACAGAGTTAACTTTTATAGCTTATGTTAGTGGCATCCATATACATGCTGTGTTATGTTATGCTCTAGGCATTCTTTCTATTTTGAATGACTGCTCAGTATCCCTTTGCATTGATAGTTGACAAGTTACTTAACCCTATCTTTCCAATGTCTGGTTTTTTTTTCTTTCACTTTTTATGTGAGTGTGTGTGTGAGAGAGAGAGAGAGAGAGAGAGAAAGAGAGAGGGAGAGACATAGCATTATTTTACATTAGGGTTTAGAGGTGTGATAATGTGATGGATAATCTCAGTTTTGAAACTTTGGAGATGGGTGACTTGGGGCACTGATGTAAGCACAACAATAATTGCTGGAGACCGTTCTATGTTTTCTTCATCATGATGCTGTCAAACAGAGCAGTTCTGTGAAATTCAGCTTTGGCTGCATCCTTTGAAAACAAGGCCCCCTCTTCTTACCTTTTGAATCATATTATTATAGTGCTTATACATAGTAGGTGATCAATACATATTTGGTTATTGGCTGGCTCCATAGTAAAGATGCTCCAATATAAATATAAACACTCTAGGTTTCTGTGTCTTAGTGTAAGTCATAGGGGAGAGCTTCTGCCCTACGTTTTTATGCTGTGGAATGGCTGTGCATCCTCGGGGCTGGGAAAAGGATGCTTTGTAAGGGTGAAAGGACACTTATTATTCCAATGTTGCAAGATACGTTTAGCTATTTAATAGGTGGCTATTGCCCCTCTTTCTGATTTTCTGAGATGGTCCTCAAAGGTGCCAAAACTGCTATCCATAAGGAATGAATTCTGTCAATCTTCCAGTTTTCGATTCACATTATTCCAACATTACTTTTGTGATTTCTCCCTTTCCCCTCTCACCAGATTGTGTGATATTTAAAAAATGAAATTAATGGATGCTTTAGCTTATTGCAGCTGCAGCCCTAAGAGCAAGGGAAGCAGAATAAGTCTACCTAGAATAGAGGAGTTGTTTTAAATTTAATTTTCTAGTGTCTAGTTGCTATGAATAGCCAGAGTAAATGGATGAACAGTGAATAAAGAGAATGAACGGATAAATCAGTATTAATGTTTTCCTTTCTGTGCCTCAGAATCAATCATAAGACCATGTCTGGATCCTAATTTTTGGCACCTATCAAAATGACATCCTTGGTTCCTGGGACCGTTCCTTGTTGCATTTGTTTTTGGAGGACGGAGATAAAATATGGAAAGATGGAATGCTTTATTTTTCCAACTGAGACATTGTGTTGTTCTTGTCCTTTTTTCCTTTAAGGAAACCAACAAGGCCTTTTGGTCCAGGGCCATGTGCTAATGTTCATGGAGTCACCACTGTGCCACTCAGAGCATCTCCTTTCTTGGGAGATTCCAATGGCTCCTCCAACATCACCATCACAGTCTGTCCCACAAAATGTCCCACCTGGAGATTTCCTTTATAAACGTGGTAGCAAGTAAGTAGAGAGCTCTGTCAGCAGGACTGGCTACAACATTTGCTAGGCCCAATGCAAAATGAAAATGCAGGGCCCCTTGTCCAAAAATTAAGCATTTCAAGATGGTAACAGTAAAGCATTAAACCAAATGTGGTATCCTTCAAAGTGTGGGACTCTATGTAACTGCACAGGTTGCGTGGCAATGAAGCTGGCTTTGACTATCAGGGAGTTTACTTTTTCAAAGGATGCTTTGGAGATAATGCTTCTCTGAGGCAGAGGCAGTCAGATAGAATTTCTCCACTCTTTCTTTTTCCTTTCTTATCTTGTCTGGTGATGCTTGTCTCCCCACTGGCCTGTCAGGGTTCTGTCCACAGCCCCAGTCCCATCTCCCTCTCTTTACCTGCTTCCCACGCTGCACCTGCAAGTCTAGCTCTCCCTGTACCCATTATGCACATCACTATCAAAAAAGAGCAAGGGTCTCTGCCAATTGCTTATGCCTCCTCTCCTTCAATATTGAAAAAATAGAATGACACAGGAAACATCGAAAAAAGATGGAAGGAATATGCAGAGTCACTGTACCAAAAGGAATTGGTAACGTTCAACCATTTCAGGAGGCAGCATATGATTAAAAATCTATGTTACTGAAGGAAGAAGTCTAAGCTGCACTGAAGACATTGGTGAAAAACAGGCTTTAGGAATTGACAGAATACCAATTGAAATATTTCAACACAGATGCTGCTCTGGAAGTGCTTACTCATCTATTCAAGAAATTTCGGAGACAATAACGTGGGCCAACCGACTGGAAGAGATCCATATACCTGCCCTTTCCAAAAAAGGGGATCCAGTGGAATGTGGAAATTATCAAAAAATATCATTAATATTACATGCAAGTAAAATTATGCTGAAGTTAATTCAAAAACAGTTGCAGCAGTACATCAACAGGTAACTGCTAGAAATTCAAGCTGGATTCAGAAGAGGACATGGAATGACAGATATCATTGCTGATGTCAGATGGATCTTGGCTGAAAGCAGAGAGTACCAGAAAGATGTTTACCTGTGTTTTATTGACCATGCAGATGCATTTTACTGTGTGAATCATATCAAATTATGGGTAACATTGCAAAGAATGGGAATTCCAGAATACTTAATTGTGCTTATATGGAGTCTGTACATAGACCAAGAGGAGGTCATTTGAATGGAACAAGGAGATACTGCGTGGTTTAAAAACAAGAAAGGTGTGCATCAGAGTTGTAGCCTTTCACCATACTTAATCTGTATGCTGAGTAAATCTAAGGAGCCAGACTATACGAAGAAGAATGTGGCATCAGGATTGGAGAGGAAGACTCATTAACAACCTGTGATATGCAGATGACACAACCTTGCTTGCTGAAAGCAAAGAGGACTTGAAGCACTTACGGATAAATATCAAAGTCTACAGCCTTCAGTGTGGATTACACCTCAACATAAAGAAAACAAAAATCCTCACAACTGGACAAATAAGCAATATCCTGATAAGTGGAAAAAATACTGAAGTTGTCAAGGATTTCATTTTACTTGGATCCATAATCAACGCCCATGAAAGCAATGGTCAAGAAATCAAACGATGAATGTTGCATTGGGTAAATCTGCCGTAAAAGACCTCTCTAAAGTGTTAAAAAGCAAAGATGTCACTTTGAGGATTAAGGTGCGCCTGACACAAGCCATGGTATTTTCAATCTCCCCATATGCATGCAAAAGCTGGATAATGAATAAGGAAGACTGAAGAAGAATTGATGCCTTTGAATTATGGTGTTGGCAAAGAATATTGAGTATACCATGGACTGCTGGAAGAACAAACAAATCTGTCTTGGAAGAAGTACAGCCAGAATGCTCCTTAGAAGGGAGGAAGGAGAGACTTCATCTCACGTACTTTGGATGCGTTATCAGGAGGGATCAGCCCCTGGAGAAGGACATTATGCTTGGTGAAGTAGAGGGTCAGTGTACAAGAAGAAGACCCTTGACGAGATGGATTGACACAGTGGCCGCAACAATGGTTCAAACATAGCAACAATTGTGAGGATGGCGCGGGACCAGGCAGTGTTTCTTTCTGTTGCACATAGGGTCACCTAACAACAACAACAACAAATGTTAAATAATAGCTACTTTTAATTGAATACCACTGTGTGCCAGGTTCTGTGCTTTGTGCTTTAGATACATTAAATATGATCCTCTTAATTTAACTGTCATCATCACCATTTAACTGATAAGGGCAATGAGTTCAGGAATTTAAGTCATTAGTTCAAGTTCACTTAGCTGGTGGGTGTGGAACCTAAATTTAAGTCCATGTATTCCAAAGATTGTGTTCCTGTCACTATTTTTTGAAGCTTATCTCTATAATCATTCACCTGAATTTTGAACACAATTTAGAATAATTGTTCCAGATTATTGTGCTGCTTATTTTTAATATGCATAACAAGCTTTGTTTTACTGTGAGAATCCATCCCACTTCTGGAAGTTGGATATGGTATGATGGTGCCTGGCTGGTCTAGGACAGAGACTATCAGTACAAATACTCTTTTATGAGTGCTCATCAGTGCAGAATGCTTCCGTGGACAGCAGGTCAGAGGGGGAGTGGGAAGGACTTCTGCCAGAGTCCTGACCAGTGAGTCACTGGCTCAGTTACATGTTCTCTGAGACCCTTAATCGCATTTACGAAAACTTGGAAATGTCAATAAAAATGGCATTTTCATCATAGATAATGTCCCAAAACATAAGATATGTTTTGATCATGCTGAACAAAATGGTCAATGAATGTTATTGAATTAAATAATTAAAAAGAGACCATTCAAATACTGTATATAATCTCAGTGATATTACATTCTGATAGCTGATTTTCTTTTGTAATATCTGAGGCCATCCTGTCAAATATATATGTAATGGTATTGTTTGTTAGAGAGTTTTTGTCATTAATATTTTGACTTTATGCTTACCATTCTCACTTTCAGTATCATATTTGTAATACCTTGATTTTTAAGAAATTACTACATTTTCTAACTCCATATGTTCTAAATGTATTTGGCCAGTCTTCATACTGATTTGGAATTCCCAAAAGTTGAGGTATGTACTTATACAAGAGTTCTTTTTATTTTCTTTTATCTTAGAATGTGACTGTCCTTTAGCAGTGCTGAACTGCTTGGGAAGGGCTAGTATTTAAAATGAGACCTATGTACTGAGGCAGGGCAGGTACTGAGTGTAGACTCACCTACATTGACTGAGAAAGGTCAGTTCAGTAGAGAAAATAGGAAGCATTGGGATACCGTGGGCTATTGGCCTGATTAGAAGACCAGGCCAGAATCAAGCACTGGAGGGGGAGGTATATGTCCACTCAAAGGAATCGGAGTTCTGAGAAGCATGTGGAAAATGATGCATTAGCCAGTATACTTTCAGCTGTAATAATATAAAACCAAAAACAACAGATATAAACAAAAAGGAAATTCATTTTGTCATGTAACTGCAACTCCAAAGGCAGGGCTGGCTTTGGGGTTGATTTTATTCAATGGTTTTGGCTCTAAGTCTGTGATTTTCTTCATTCTGCCTTCTCCTGCATGCCAGTATCATCCTCAGACTGGTGATGAGGTGACTAACCACTCCCAGGCATCACATATGGACATGACAAAGTCCAGAGGAAGAGTGAGAGTATCCTTTCTGGATGGTCTTCCAGAAAAGAAGGGAAGCATTTTTCCAGAGGCCTCTAGCAGGTCTACCCTCATTGGTTCATTCATGAACCAATCACTAGCAAAGAGGATAAGATTTCATTTGAATCAGGCCCATCCCTGGAGCTGGGGTAGCTGTCTGCTTTCCTGAGGCATGTGAGCTATGTAGGACAGGGATGCTTTGTTGTGGGGGAGGGAAAGGTGGGGAATAGATGCTGGGTAGACTATCTGGTACCCACTACAATGGGGAATCCAGAAGTAACTGGCCTTCAGAAATTTAGGTGTGTTGTGAGAATCAGGGAAGTTTGAGAACAGCTAGCAAAGTCCCAGGCACCAGGCAAGGGTTGGCATTATCAAGGGAATAGGACCAGAATATGATACTAAAATCATGGTCCATGGGCAGGATCATCAGCCAGAAACCTAGATAAGAGAACTGGGATTCAAGGTTGGATCTAGACCAGCAGCAAGTATGAGCTGATGGCTGAGATCAGGATTGGCCCTAGATAGCATGTCTTATAAGTGCTGGCTGCTTGGGACAGGAGTGGGGCAGTGGAGTTTGGGAACATCAGTGCATGAGTTAAAAAACCAAAAACCAAACCCTTTGACGTCAAGTTGATTCTGATTCATAGCGACCCTGTAGGAGAGATTAAAACTGCCCCATAACCATGGTCTCGGGGAACATCTAGCTCAATTGGCATAACACAGTTTATAAAGACAGTGTTCTACATTCTACCTTGGTGAGTAGTGTCTGGGGTCTTAAAAGCCTGTGAGTAGCCATCTAAGATACTCCACTGGTCTCATCCCTTTGGGAGCAAGGGAGAATGAAGAGAACAGGATACAAGGAAAAGATTAGTCCAAAGGACTAATTGTCCACAGCAACCAAGGCCTCCACCAGACTGAGTCCAGTACAGCTAGATAGTGCCCAGCTACCACCACTGACTGCTCTGACCAGGATCACAACAGAGAGTTCTGGACAAAGCTGGAGAAGGATGTAGAATGTAATTCTAACTCACAAAAAAAAAAAAAAAAAAAAAAAGACCAGATTTACTGGCCTAAAGGAGACTGGAGAAACCCCAAGAGTATGACCCCCAGACACCCTTTTAGTTCAGTGGTAAAATCATTTCCAAGGTTCATTGTTCAGCTGGGGAGTGGACAGCCCCATAAAACCAAATGGGACGAATGAAGCACAGCAGTCCAGGGACAAGGGCCAGAAGGCAGAAGGGGACAGGAAAGATGGTGATAGAGAACCCATGGTTGAGTAAGGATAGTGTTGATGTGTTGTGAGGTTGTTAACCATTGTCATAGGGCAACAGGTGTACTAACTATTAAATGAGAAACTATTTTGTTCTGTAAGCCTTCATCTAAAGTGAGAATGGCAGCACAATTGGAAGAGTGTAGTCGATGTCACTGAACTGTGCATGTAGAAATTTTTAAAATGGTGTATCTTTGGCTATGCATATTTTCACCAAAAAAAAAAAAAAAAAAGGTCGAGAGGGTTGACATGTTGTAGGGTTGTTAACCAATGTCATTAAACAATATGTGTACTACTGTTTCATGAGAAACTATTTGTTCTATAAGCCTTCATCTGAAGTACAATTAAAAAAAAAACAAAAAACCAGAAAAACCTGCCCCATAGTGCTTCAAAGGCTATAAATCTTCATGGAAGCAGACTGCCACATCTTTCTCCTGCAGATTGGCTGGTGAGTTCGAACTGCCAACCTTTTGGTTAGCAGCCAAGCACTTAACCACTGTGCCACCAGGCTCCATCGTGCATAGATTAGACAAGAGTAAATAAGAGGAGAAAATTGGGCTGAGTAGACAAGGGGAGCTATTGCCCAGATGGAAGACCAAGGAAGGAACCATCTCTGTAATTGGAGCAATGTCACACAGTAAGAGGAGCAGGCCAGGTGGAGATGGGTGAGTTGGGATGCAGGAAAGTAGTTAAGTGCTAGAGAGCAGGGAGCCAAGACAGGGCTGTTGGGGCAGGGAGGACTTTTTACTGTTTACTTCCATCTCTTTTGTAGCTGTGCTGGCCATACTTATGTTTAAAGTGATAGTACACATTGATTGTTGCTTAATACTGGTGGCCAAGTGGCCCTGGGTGAGGAGTAAGGAAGAAAGCAGACACTGGGGACTAGTTCTGTATGAAATTGAGAAATCTGATGGTATAGATGCATTTCTGGCTATAGTTGCTGCTCAGGTTTCTTAATGATGTGAAAAAATCTGCAAGCTGAAAAAATCTGTTTTCAGGTCAATGAGAAAGGTGACAAATAATATGTTACTAGCTTTTCTGTTGATTATCCATTATGTGATGAGAATTGTGTGTTGAAACACTACAGATATAGAGTCTTAATTAAGACTTTAATTTAGATTTAATAGGAGAGTTATTATATGCTAATAAAAGATCAATTAGCAGTTACATAGCCATTGATCCAGGTAAAATAAGTATGTCAGAAAGACATCAAATTGTCATTAGATAACTGGAGATTGCATGAGCAACACGTGAACAATTAGGTTCTCAATATATTCAGTCTATAATGAATGTCAGTGCATTTAATTGCCATTTAACAAGAAAGATTAATGTAAAGACTCATGCCTATTAACTCACATACCTGTTCACAGTTCTTCAATAGCTTCATTTATTCACTGGGTCATTCAACAAATATTTTTTAAGCACCATACCAGGTAAAGTGAGAGAAACATGAGTATTAGGTACAATCCCTACCTTTACAGAACTTAAAACTGAGTATTGAAATAAGACTCACCTAACATGGAAGAATAAATAAGGGACAAGGTAATCTAAAATGTGGTTTATTGTCTTGTAACAGTCTTCATTTGGTATGTTATCTTTATTGTTTCATTTTTTGAAAGTAAAAAAAAAAAAATCACAAAATATTTGTAAGGATTTACAAAGTTTCCTCCTGGTTCTCCTGCTCTTCTCTACTTGCAGCCTCAGAGGATGGAATATACTGTTTAGAGTCAAACCCTCCCTTGTGCTCCTGGTGTCACCTACCCCACCTCTGCAGGGAACTGCATTATTGGTCATTATCTCTCTTTCCTCCACATCCAATCTCTTCCTCTCTCCTGGATCTACCTCAGGCACCTATAGACATGTCTTCTTGTTGTTGTTAAGTACTGTCAAGTTGGCTCCCACTCATAACGACCTTATGTACAACAGAATGAAATGCTGCCTGGTTATGTGCCATCCTTATCATCTTTGCTATGTTTGAGCATATTGTTGCAGCCATCTCATAGACCATCTTCCTCTTTTTGGTTGATGTCCTTCTCCAGTGATTGATCCCTCCTGATTATGTGTCCAAAGTAAGCAAGAGTGAATCTTGCCATCCTTGCTTCTAAGGAGCATCCTGGCTATAGTTTCTCCAAGACTGATTTGTTCCTTCTTCTGGAAGTCCATATTCAATATTCTTTGCCAACACCACAATTTGAATGTGTCAATTCTTCCTCTGTCTTCCTTTTCCATTGTCCGGCTTTTGCATACATATGAGGTGACCGAAAATATCATGGAACAGGTGTACCTTAGGCATGTCTAGATCTCCCTAAACTAAAAAAGAAAGAAAACCAAAACAACAGCAACAAAAAACATCCTATCTTCAGCCTGGCTTCTACCCTCAGTGTTCAGCTGACCTTTTGGATGCCAAGATCCAAAGAAGCAAATCCAATGGAGGCTTTAGTAAAGTATTTCTTCTGCATCTGAATTCTTAAGAGAACCACTTTTTTTCCTTAAACTTTCTTGTTTCTTTACCTGGCCCTCATCTTCATGTTCTTCCTAAGGGATCTCATCCATCCATCCATCCTTCTATTTGTCTATCTATCTGTCTGTCTGTCTGCCTGCCTGCCTGTTTGTCTAGCTATCTAAATTTTATTTTTCATATGTTCATTGACCCAATATCCTGTGAACTTAATTCACTTATTCTAGTAGGTTTTTGGGAGTTTTTCTTAGAGTTTTCTATGTACAAATCATGTCATCCTTAAATAATGATAATTTTACTTCTTCCTTTCAAATCTTTATCATTTCCATGCCTTTTTTTTTTTTTTTTGGTGCGTTTGACTGCTGTTCAAATCCACCAGCCGCTCCTTGGAAACCCTTTGAGGCAGTTCTACTCTGTCCTATAGGGCGCTATGAGTTGGAGTCGACTCTACGGCAATTGTTTGGTTTGGTTTAGTTTATGGCACTGGCTAAGACTCTAGAACAGTGTTGAATAGAATAATCATCCTTATCTTGTTCCCAGTTCTTAGGGAGAAGGTGCTCAGTGTTTCACTATTAAGTATGATGCTGCCTGTAGGTTTTCTTGTAGATACCCTTTATTAAATAGAGAAGCTGCTCTTCTATTCCTAGTTTGCTGAGAGGTATCTCTCTCTCTCTTTTTCTCTCTCCGCCTCTGTTTCATAAGTGGGAAATGTAATTTATCAAATGCTTTTTTCTGCATCTATTGAGATGATCTATGGCTTTTCTCCTTTATTCTGCTAATGTGGTGATTTACATTGATATTTGAATATTAAACCAACCTTCCATTCCTGTGATAAAGCCCACTTTGCCATGAGGTTGTATCTTTTTTATATTTTGCTGGGTACGATTTGATAATCTGTTGTTAAGGATGTTTGCATCTATGGCCTCTTGGATGTCTCAAAAGCATTTCAGACTCTGTGTTCCAAATAAAACTAGTCCTCATCTTCCTCCACAAGCCTGCGTATTCACTTGTTTTCTTGATCCCAGTGAATGGTGTCATCATTCACTCTGCCTGGTCAGAAATTGGTAGTTAACTTTTATTTCTCTACCTCCTTTATCTTTAATACCCAAATCCAGTGCCAAGTTATGTGAACAGACTAAATATTTCCTGACTTAGTGCTCTTCTCTTTGTCCCAACTTTTATTGCCTAAGTTCAATCCTCTAGCCTAGATCATTGTAATAGCCTAAGTAGGCTCTCTGCCTCCAGCCTAACAGTCTCCAATCATCCCTCACATCTCTGCCAGACAGATCTTTCTGAAATGCACACTTCCCTGCTACACCCTTCCCTGCACCCTGCCATGGCTCCCCTGAACAGGGCATCCAAGGCCCTTCATGACTGACCCTGCATGTGACCCCAGCTTCACCACCTCCTTTCTTCACCTCTAGCCTTGCCATTCACCCTTCAGCTACGCTGAACTATTTGCTGTTTCCCACACCCCAGCTCTTCATACCTCTGTGTAGTTACTTATTTTCCCTTTCTCTCCATCATGGCATAGGAGCATCCTCAAAATTTTCTCTAGATACCCTTCCTGCAAGATAGGGCCAAATATCCTCCTCCCGTATCTCCATAGCTCCCATTTAGACCTTCCTTAATGTTCTTACCACATGACATTGTCTGCGAATGTGCCAGCCTTCTCTATTGAAAGGTAAGTATCTTGAAGGCAGGGACTGTCTCTGTACAGATATGTATTGATCTGAAGGTCTTACCCATGTGGGTTCTCTTATTGGGGAGGTTTTAGAAATATTTCTTGAGGTTGGGGAGGAAATACTATAATTGATTTTCATAAGTATAACCAATAAACTTGTGTTGAAATCCCACTGTGTGCAAAATGCAACGTGAAATACAAGGGAAATAAAAAGGGACATACCCCAAAGAGAATAAAAAACATATGCTCATACAAAACTTGTACATGAATATTCATAAGAGTATTATTCATAATAGCAAAAATGTAGAAACAATCCAAATGTCTATCAACTGATGAATAAATAAAATGTAGTATATCCATACAATGGAATATTATTCAATAATAAAAAGGAATGACGTTCTGATACATTCTACAATGTGGATGAACCTTGAAAAAATTATGCTAAGTGAAAGAAGCCAGACACAAAAGGCCACATATTGTATGACTCCATTTATATGAAATGTCCAGAATAGGCAAATCCATAGAGACGGTAGGTTAGTGGTTGCCAGGGCCTGGGGGTGGTGATGGAGGGAATAGAGAATGCTAACAGGTATGTGATTTCTTTCTGGGGAGACAGAAATGCTTTGGAATTAGTGGTGATGGTTTTACAACATTGTGAATATACTGAAAACCACTGAAATTGTACACTTTAAAATGGTTAATATGATAATTTTTTTTAAAGCAAACAGATTTATTTTGTGTATATGGCCATGCCCTGAGCCCTGTGGGGTCGACATGTGGTCAGGTTTGCATTTCAGGAGGGCATAAGGCTTGGGCTGAGTGAACTGGGGAGGAATGAGGAATGAGGCCACAACAGCCCTGAGGTTCACACTGTTGATTCCAGATAGGGGAGGAAGAAGGAGGCAGAGCACAGTTGGGGTGAAGCTGCAACCTGTCTTTCTGTGAAGGAGACAGTGGCTGAGGGCAGTGTCCTGAGGGGACAAGCTTGACCCCACCCCTTTGTCCTAGCTGGAGGCTGACTCTTGCCTTAGCTTTTTGATGAAAAAGACTTCATCACGATTCTGAATGCTGTAATCTCAGAGCTTCTTCCTGTCCTCTGTGAGCTTCGCTTCAGTGTAGGTCAGATGGTAGGTTGTCCACAGGTAGGACCTGCAAGAGGGAGACTCAGGATACAAGGGGCTCTCTTTCAGCTGATGTGCTGAATATCCACAGCACGCTCCTGCCTGAGCTACACGTATCTCTGAATGGCCTTCTTTAGGTCTAGGACCATGGCGTTCTGCAGGCGACCACAGGCATGACCTCTCTGTCCATCCTGCACATATGGACAGTCATGGCCTGGCAGTACTCCAGTGCTATCTGGGAGCTTACCTCTTCCAAAGTAACCTCCAAGTGCAGCAGTGCCTTGTCATTGTCCTCATCATCCCCTGGAGCCTTGGGCTCTACCTTGGTCTTCGCTCCCTGCAGGACCGCATCTGCTGCGGGGCTTTCTGCTGGGCCAGTCCTCGAGAGGAGCGCAAAGCACATACAACTGGGGACTCTAAAATGATAAATTTTTTGGAATGTGAATTTTGTCTCAATAAAAACCAGGGCTTCGAACTGGTTCTCCTTGCTTCAGTCATGGCTGAGGAAGCGAAACCAGAACAGACCCGAATTTTAAAAATTTGGGTAAACCGGAATGGTAAGTGGAACGGGAAAAATTACAAGTTGAAGCCCTTCTAGAAATCTGATATCCCTCTTAGAAAACAAGGGCAGTATATACATTGTACAGCAACCAAATCTCTTGTTCATTGGATTTTGAGCACAGTGGGGAACAGTGGTGCCCCAGTCAAAGATGGAGGCCAACTGTGCAGCTCTGAGTGTGTGTTGCTCTCCACAGTCCTTCCAATCATCCAGTCTCATGCATCAGGCTCCTGAAAGGGCCCACTACACCTTTTCCAAGTCTCCCATTCCAGGGCTTCGAGCTGTAATTTTTCCCATTCTGGTTATTCCAGTTAACCCGAATTGTAAAAAATTCGTGTCTGTTCCAGTTTCACTTTGCCGGCCATGACTGAACCAGTTCCAACTGGTTCAAAGCCCTGATAAAAACAAAGGGACATAGATATATGTTTTTTGTAACTGGAGTGGTCCCCTTTTGGAGTGCCCCAGAGGTCAAGTCTCTTTCACTGAGAACTGCACCCTCAGGGAAGGGAGGCCCTCTTTGCCACATTCCCATCTTTTAGTTTGGCTATGCTGGTCATGCTAAGGCCTTTTGGATGCAGAGACTCTCTAGGAATCTGGTACTTACTTCCGAGGCTATGTTTTAGAAAGTGAGGCACTGGTTCCTTATTCTTTCTGCATCCTTTTTTTCTCCAGGGTCTTTTCCCCAGGACCAAGAAGGTTTTCATTTTTTCAAATATCATTGTCAGGAAGAAAAATGGCTCATGTGTCATTACTCCATTCTTCTCCACTCTAGAATTTATTTCACAAATTTAGTGTTGAAGTGCTTCAGGGCCTGGATCCTGGAAATCACAATTTCTTTTCCCTCCAGGAAGGTGCAGCTCTTTTTAGGAACTTTAAGATCTTATTTAGTTGCTCAAAGAACAATAAAACTGTCTCTCTCTTCAGTCCTTTTTTGAGTGCACAAGAGGGTTGGAGCTGTCTCAGTGGCTCACTGGTGGGCAGGCATTGGGTTCTTGGAAGCAAAGGAGTGAAAATTATTTGTTGTCTATGCTGTGACCTAACAGACCCCCAAAGACATATTTCAGTAAAAGTCTCCCACATATAAGTCTTGTTTCGTGTTTGACTGAGAGAATTAAAGATAAAAGTCCTGTGTTACACCTGAAATGTACCTTGGCAGTGCAGTAGTTAGTTGCTTAGCTGCTAACCAAAATGTCAGCAGTTTGAATCCACCAGCCGCACTGCTAAGGGCTTCAAACTGGTTCATTCGAAACTTGCATTCCTAACAAGTTCCCAGGAAGTTACACATAAGAATCACCAGAAATCTGGTTAAGATTTAGATTCTGACTCAGTATATCTGGGGTGGAAATGCAAATTCTCAGCAGAGGTTTGAACTGGAACAAACGAGTTTGAGGCTTTGGCTCGCGTGAGAAAGATGTGGCAGTCTGCTTCTGTAAAGACTACAGCCTTGGAAACCCTATGGGGCAGTTCTATTCTGTCCTGTAGGATCACTCTGAGTTGGAATTGACTCGACGACAAGGGGTTTGGTTTTTTGGTTTTGATTCAACCTGAAATCAACTGAAAGCTTAGGGAAGATTTGCACCAGAGGAGGAGTGTGTGTGTGAGTGTGTGTGTGTGTGTGTGTGTATAAAAGAAAGAGAGAGAGAGAGATTGAGAATTCAGCAAAGGGGAGGTAATTGAAGTCAGAGGTGGCCATCAGAACTAACGCCTTCAGAAATTGGCAGGAATCTAGGAGACAGTGCAGTGCTGGACATCCTCCTGTGGTGGGAAAGATAACCCCAGAAGGCTGGACATCTGGGACCACTCTTGGAGATGACACCTGAATTACAATTGTAAAATAAATGAATAATCAAAGGAACTATCAGCTCAAAAAGTGAAAAATTTAGCCAAATAAGATAATTTCGAAGATGGTTTAAAACTGTTTCTAAATTCAATATCCTTTCTACATCTCAATTTCACCTTAGTTAGATATCTAAGTTTGTATCAACATGGTTAAACTTTAGCTTTGAATCCATCCATTAAAGTATATTAAAAAAACCCAAACCCATTGCAACTGAGTCCATTCTGACTCATAGCAACCCTATAGGACAGAGTAAAACTGCCCCACCAGTCCAAGGAGTGACTGGTGGATTTGAACTACTGACCTTTGGTTACTTGCTGAGCTCTTAACCATTGTGCCTCCAGGGCTCCTTAAAGAATATAGATTAATTAAATGTGTCTTGAGAAATGGCTTTCTAGGATCTGATTTTCACACTCATTTACTTCTGCAGGAAGATGAGCTCTCTGTTGGTCAATCATTATGTGAGGGGACCAAGATGGAAAAGACAAATCTTAGACTTGAGTAGAGAGAGTAGAGTGTGGTGTGAAGGAGGGCAGGCACACAGACATAAACAAATGATTGTAATGTATACGATTGTAACACAAATGACAGTGCAGAGCTAGGTCATTGTTAAGGGAACTGGGGGTCTTGTCTAGGTCCAAGTCTTATTTTATCAGATGGCCAAATAGATAAGGGTGCTACATAGGGTAATTATTTTGCAGTTAAGCTGCCTCCTCATTTTTGGCAAGGAGGTGGAAGAGCACACAAAAAAAGGAATATAGGTGATAGTGCTTCTTGTCCTCTGATCCTCCCATCCTCTAGAGGAGTCTGGGCTGGAAAAAGCATGACATCACTGAATAAATTAATCCTGATGGTAGGAGGCAGGCGAAGCTTCCACTAGCGCCCTACAACATACAAATGATGGGCTTAAAAGAAGTAAAACCGCGATTTGAATAGCAAACACTTAAAAAACTTCCCTTTTTTTTACACCTCCAGTCTAATAGCCCTCCCCAGAGCGGACTCAGAGCTTTCTAACAGAGATAAGAATATCCCTCCTAAATACAAGCAAGGACACAATGAAAGCCAAGCTAAGAAGGTTATCAACTTAGTTGTCTCAACAACATGTCATCAAGTTGAGATGAGCAGGAAGCACAGATAACACAAGGAAGAAGCGAAACATCATAAGCCCAACAAAGAGGGAAAAGCCAGAATGCTGAAATAAGAAAAGCAAAGCCCTTTTTCTTTGCTGTTTCATTAAGAGGATCTTAACTTTTAAACAGCCTCTCAAAAAAGCTAAAATAGAATCTGCTTTTGTGTAACCTGTGTGCTTGGTGCATATTAAGAAATTGTGTTATCAGCATTTCCTGTGTGGTACCACACTCAAAAGCATAATTGTTAGGGATGTTGATGTAATTCCACAGTGAAACAAAATGGTTTTTTGTAAAATGGGATTTCATTTTCTTTAAAATATTTTATTAGAAATTAGTGGTATGGGATAAATATACAGCAATCACTAAACGCAGATTGCCTTGCCTATCTGAGCCAAAACTCATTTCAGTACTGTATTACACTACAAAATGAAACAAATCGACAATTTAGAGACTGATCTGCTCTCTGCTCTTGCAAGGTTGTATTCAGAAAATTGCTGACATTTAGTTCCTAGTATAGGGAAATTTTTGGTTATGGAAATGTGAGCTCTACATGCTCAGCCAGGGCTGTAAATTTATTATTGGATAGTAGCATGGGGGTAGGGAGAGTGAAGAGAGGGCAGGAGAGGGGGGAGAGGACCTGCCTATTCCATTGTTACATGACTCTAGTTATTAGAAAATGTGTTCGTGTAGCCACACAGAACAAATCAGCTTTTTCTGGGCCACAGCATTTCTTTAGATATTTGAATGATATAAAGTGTTTATTTGATCTTCTCTCATCTGGTCTGGGGATTCTCTAAGAGTAGTTCCTGACCAGCATCACCTGGGGACTTCTTAGAAATGCAAATTCTCAGGCACAAACCCCAGAGCTACTGTATCAGAAGTTCTGGGCATGGGTCCCAGCAATGTGTTCAAACAAACCTTCCAGGTCATTCTGATGCACTCTCAAATTTGAGAAACACTGCTCTATGAGTCAGAATCGACTTGATGGCAATGGGTTTGTTTTTTTGATGGCCTCTAGGCTAAAGGAGGAGCCCTGGTGGCACAGTGGTTAAGAGCTTGGCTGCTAATCAAAAGTTCAGCAGTTCAAATCCAACAGCCGTTCCTTGAAAACTGAATAGGGCAGTTCTACCCTGTCCTATAGGGTCGCTATGAGTTGGAATCAACTCGACAGCATGGGTTTGTTTTTTTTTTTTTTGTAAAGGAGCCCTGGTCGCGCAGTGGTTAGAGCACTCAGCTGCTAACTGAAAGGTCGGTGGTTTGAACCCACCAGCTGCTCAGAAGGAAAAAGATTTGGCAGCCTGTTTCTGTACAGATTTACAGCTTTGGAAACCCTATGGGACAGTTCTACTCTGTTCTATAGGGTGGCTATGAGTAAGAATCAACTCCACAGCAGTGGATTTGGTTGGGTTTTGGCTCTAGGGTAAGCATTCCTTTTTCATTCAACTCTCCCATCTTAATCCATTCATATATTTATTTATTCATATATTCATTCATTCATCCATCCATTCATTCATAAAACAAACATTTGTAGGTCTAACACATTCAGACTCTATTTGGGATTAGTGATAAAGACATGAAAGGCATACTTTGTGTACTCAGACAAGAGATGGTTTCTAGATCCCTCACCAACATGACTGTCCTCTGGCTACCTGGTTGGTTACAATTCTCAGATGTGATCAATCAGTAGCATGTAGAGCAGAATTGATTCTTCCCTAAATGTAACATTTATTCCACATTTTATCCACAAGTTGGTTATAAGAGAAATTATTCAATGCCTTGTTGAATCCAAGAGATGATTGAGCAAGGGGGTTAGGATAATGGCACAGGTGTTTGGGGGAGGTTAATCTAGGAACAGTGGTTAGAACTGAGAAGGTGTGGTAGATTACTCCTCTTAATTGGCCTCCAGTGAATCACTTCTCTCCCTTGTCCATGCTTTTGAATATTTCCTTTCCACATTGAGTCTAGGCTTGGCCATATGACTTCCTTTGGCCAATTGGACCTCAGCATTCATAAAGTTAGTAGAAGCCTGATAAAAGTTTTGTGCATGGGGGCTTGCCCTCTTGGAATTCTGTCTCCACCATATGTGAAAGCTAGCTAGATATACTATAGTGTCCTTGAGAATGAAAGACCACATAAAGAGAGAGGCCCATAAATCCCAGTTGAGTCCAACTTCAAGCAGACCTTCCAGTTGAATACAGTTGCATGAGTTAGCCCAGGTGAGACTAGCAAAGAATCACCTAGGCAACTCACCAAGTTGTGAAAAATAATAAGTTAATATTGTCTCAAACTACTAATTTTTGGGGTGGATTGCTATGCAGCAATAGATAACTGACACTAGAGAGGACTAAGGAAAAAGGGGGTTTTGGGGGATAGGGTGATGGGTATTCCAGAGTAGCAGGACAGTGAAGATGGGAAAGGGAGAAGACTCAAATGAGTGGTAGTTTCCCTGTGGAAGAAGATAGCCTTTGGACGGTAAAGGGGAAAGTCAAAGATGCTTTTGAGATTTCAGAAACAGAATGACTGAGCCTAGACAAAATATATTTTATTTTATTCCTGGAAAGTATCTCTATCATGTGTTCTTAAGAGGGAAAAATGCTAGTTATGAGATAATCTCTAATAGTTGTGGTTGTCATCAGAGAGTACAGCCAAATCCTTTGCCAAGTTGCTTTGTTGGAGCCTGTCAGATCTGGTATACAAGGTGTATTAATTATCTATGGCTACATAACAAATTACCCTAAAATTTAGCAACAGCTCTAAACAACAAACTTTCATTTTCTCACCATTTCTGTGCTTCATGAATCCAGGTGCAGCTTAGCTGGGTTCTTTGAGTCAGGGTCTTTCACAGGCTGCAATTGAAGTGTCAACTGCGCTGCAGTCATCTCAGGCTCAATTGGGGAAGGATTCACTTCCAAGTTCACACACCAGACTTTTGGCAAGATTGAGTTCCTTGTAGGTTGTCTGACTGAAGGGGCCTCAGTTGCTTGCTGCTGTTGGCCAGAGAACTCCCTCTGTTCCATGTCACATGGACTTGTCCAAAGGCAGATCACAATAAGGCAGCTGGCTTCATCAGAGTGAGGAGCAAGAGAGCAAGCAAGATGGGAAGCCAAAGTCCTTTTGTAACCTAATATCAGAGGCGAAATCCCATTACTTTGTTGTTGTTAGGTGCCATCAAATTTGTTCTGACTCATAGCGACCCTATACACAACAAGATGAAATACTGCCTGGTCCTGCGCCATCCTCACAATTGTTGTCATGCTTGAGTCTGTTGTTGCAGCCACAGTGTTGCGGCCACAGTGTCAATCCATCTCCTTGGATTTTTGCTGACCCTCCACTTTACGAAGCGTGATGTCCTTCGCCAGTGACTGATCCCTCCTGATAACATGTCAAAAGTATGTGAGACAAAGTCTTGCCATTCTTGCTTCTAAGGAGCATTCTGGCTGTACTTCTTCCAAGACAGATTTGTTCGTTCTTCTGGCAGTCCAAGATATATTCAATATTCTTTGCCAACACCATAATTCAAAAGCATTGATTCTTTTTCAGTCCTTTTTATTCATTGTCCAACTTTTGCAGGCATATGAGGCTATTGAAAAACAGCATGGTTTAGGTCAGGCACACCTCAGTCCTTAAAGTGACATCTTTGCTTTTCAACACTTTTAAGGGGTCTTTTGCAATAGATTTGCCCAATACAGTGCATCATTTGATTTCTTGACTGCTGCTTCCATGGGTGTTTATTGTGTTTATTGTGGATCCAAGTAAAATGAAATCCTTGACAGCTTCATTCTTTTCTCCATTTATCATGGTATTGCTTATTGGTCCAGTTGTGAGGATTTTTGTTTTGCTGAGGTGGAATCCATACTGAAGGCTATAGTCTTTGATCTTCATCAATAGGTGCTTCAAGTCTTCTTTGCTTTCAGCAAGCAAGGTTGTGACATCTGCATATCACAGGTTGTGAATGAGTTTTCCTGCAATCTTTGTGCCTAGTTCTTCTTCATATAGTTCATCTTTGCAGATTATTTGCTCAGCGTACAGATTGAATAGGTTTGGTGAAAAGATACAACCCTGATACACACCTTTTCTGATTTAAAACCACGTAGTATCCCTTTGTACCGTTCAAATGACTGCCTCTTGTTCTATGTACGGGTTCTGCATAAGCACAACTAAGTATTCTGGAATTCCCGTTCTTCAAAGTGTTATCCACAATTTGTTATGATCCACACAGTGGAAAACCTTTGTATAGTCAATAAAACACAGATAAACATCTTTCTGGTATTCTCTGCTTTCTGTCAAGATCCATTTGATATCAGCAATGACGGCCTTTGTTCTACATCCTCTTCTGAATCTGGCTTGAATTTCTGGCAGTTCCCCATCGATGTACTGCTGCAGCCGTGTTTGAATGATCTTCAGCAAAATTTCACTGGTGAGTGATATTAATTATATTGTTTGATAATTTCCACACTCTATTGGATCACCTTTCTTTGAAATGGGCACAAATATGGATCTCTTCCAGTCAGTTGCCCAGGTAGCTGTCTTCCAAATTTCTTGGCATGGACCAGTGAATGCTTCCAGCACTGTATCCATTTATTGAAACATCTCGGTTGGTAGTTAGTCAATTCCTGGAGCCTTGTTTTTCACCAATGTCATCAGTGCAGCTTGGACTTCTTCCTTCTCTACCATCAATTCTTGATCATATGCTACGTTCTGAAATGGTTGACTGTCAACCAGTTTTTTTGGTACAGTGACTCTGTGTATCCCTTCCATATTCTTTTGATGCTTCCTGTGTGGCTTAATATTTTCCCCTTAGAATCCTTCTATATATATATATATATTTTAATTTTTTATTGTACTTTAGATGAAGGCTTACAGAACAATAGTCTCTCATTTAATAGTTAGTACACATATTGTTTTATGATATTGGTTATTAACCCCAAGACATGTCAACACTCTCCTTCTCAACCTTGGGTTCCCTATTACTAGATTTCCTATTCCCTCCTGCCTTCTAGTCATTGTCCGTGGTCTGTTGTGCTCCATTAGTTTTGTTTTATGGAGCTGTCTAATCTTTGGCTGAAAGGTGAACCTCGGGAGTGACTTCATTACTGAGCTGAAATGGTGTCTGGAGGCCATACTCTCGGGGTTTCTCCAGTCCCTGTCGGGCCAGTAAGTCGAGTCTTCTTTTGTGAGTTAGAATTTTGTTCTACATTTTTCTCCAGCTCTGTCCAGGACCGTCTGTTGTGATCCCAGTCAGAACAGTCAGTGGTGGTAGCTGGGCACCATCTAGTTGTACCAGACACCGTCTGATGGAGGCCTTGGTAATTATGGTCCATTAGTCCTTTGGACTCATCTTTCCCTTATATCTTGTTTTCTTCATTCTCCCTTGCTTCTGAAGGGGTAAGAACAGTGGAGTATCTTAAATGGCTGCTCACAGGCTTTAAGACCCCAGACGCCACTCACCAAGGTAGAATGTAGAACATTTTCTTTATAAACTATGTTATGCCAGTTGAGCTAGTTGTTCCCTGAGACCATGGTCCCCACAGCCCCCCACCCAGAGACTTGGTCCCTCAGGGAGTTTGGATGTGTCTATGGAGCTTCCATAACCTTTCCTTGTACAAGTTGTGTTGGCTTCCCCAGTATTGTGTACTGTCTTACCTTTCACCAAGTTACCATTTATCTAATGTCTATTTAGTATTCCCCCCCACACACACCTATCATCCCTCATAACCATCAAAGAGTGTTTCTTTTTGTGTGTAAACCTTTTCATGTATTTTTACAGTAGTGATCTCATACAATATTTGTCCTTTTCTAATTGACTTATTTCACTCAGCATAATGTCCTCCAGTTTCATCCACGTTATGAGATGCCTCACAGACTCATCATTGTGCTTTATCGTTGGGTAATACTCCATTGTGTGTTTGTACCATAGTTTGTTTATCCATTCATCTGTTAGTGGGCATCTAGGTTGTTTTCATCTTTATGCTATTGTGAACAATGCTGCAATGAACATGGGTGTGCATACGTCTATTCGTGTGACAGCTCTTATTTCTCTAGGATATATTCCTAGGAGTGAGATTGCTGGATCCTATCGTATTTCAATTTCTACTTCCTAAAGAAGTGCCATACCGTTTTTCAAAATGGTTGTATCATTTTGCATTCCCACCAGCAGTGCGTAGGAGTTCTGATCTCCCCGCAGCCTCTCTAACATTTGTTATTTCCGGTTTTTTTGATTTGTGCCAGTAGTGCCCGGGTGAGATGGTATCTCATTGTGGTTTTAATTTGCATTTCTCTAATGGCTAGTGATTGAGAGTATTTCCTCATTTATCTGTTAGCCACCTGAATGTCTTCTTTGGTGAAGTGTCTGTTCATTTCCTTTGACCATTTTTTAATTGGATTATTTGTCTTTTTGTTGTAGAGGTGCTGGATTTTCTTGGTGATTTTAGAGATTAGACCTTTGTCTGACTTGTAATATCCAAAAATTTTTTCCTAGTCTGTAGGTTCTCTTTTTACTCTTTCGGTGAAGTCTTCTATTTAGAAATAAGTGTTTAATTTTTAGAAGATCCCAGTTATCTAGCTTATCTTATGGAGTTTGTGTGTTATTGATTATGGGTTGTATCCTGTTATGCCGTGTATTAGGGCCTCTAGCATTGATCCTATTTTTTCTTCTATGAACTTTATAGTTTTTGGCTTTATATTTAGGTCTTTGATCCATTTTGAATTAGTTTTTGCATGTGGTGTGAGGTATGGGTCCTGTTTCATTTTTTTGCAGATGGACATCCAGTTTTGCCAGCACAATTTTTTAAAAAGACTGTCTTTTTCCCGTTTGATGGAATTTGGGCCCTTGTTGAAGATCAGGTGACCGTAGGCGTATGGATTTACATCTGGGTTCTCAATTCTGTTCCATTGGTCAATGTATCTGGTGTTGTACAAGCACTAGGCTGTTTTGACTACCGTAGCTGTATAGTAGCTTCTGAGGTCAGATAGTGTGAGTCCTCCTACTTTATTCTTCTTCTTCAGTAGTGCTTTACTTATTCGGGACTTCTTCCCTTTCCATATAAAGTTAGTGATTAACTTTTCCATCTCTTTAAAGAATGTTGTTGGTATTTGGACCAGGATTGCATTGTATTTGCAAGTTGCTTTGGGTAGAATTGTCATTTTCACCATGTTAAGTCTACTTATCCATGAGCATGGTATGTTTTTCCATTATATAGACCTCTTTGGGTTTCTTGCAGTAGTATTTTGTAGATTTCTTTGTATAGGTCTTTTACATCCCTGGTTAGATTTATTCATAAATATTTTATTTTCTTAGTGGCTATTATAAATGGTATTGCTTTCCTGATTTCCTTTTCATCATTCTCTTTATTAGTGTATAGGAATCCAACAGATTTCTGTACGTTTATCTTGCATCCTGCTACTCTGCTGAATCTTTCTATTAGTTCCAGTAGTTTTCTCAGTGAGTCTTTTGGGTTTTCTATGTATAGTATCATATCATCTACAAATAGGGGCAGTTTAACTTCTTCAGTACCTATTTGGATGCTCTTTATTTCTTTTTCTTGCCTTACTGCTGTAGCTAGGACTTCCAGCACAATGTTAAATAGGATTGGTGATAAAGGGCATCCTTGTCTTGTTCCTGTTCTCAAGGAAAATGTTTTCAGCTTCTCTCAGTTGAGAATGATGTTGGCCATTGGTTTTGCATACATACTGTTTATTATATTGAGAAATTTCCCTTCTATACCTATTTTATTGAGAGTTTTTATCAGGAATGGGTGTTGGACTTTGTCAAATGCCTTTTCACCTTTTCTGCATTGATAGAGATGATCATGTGATTCTTTTCTCTTCTTTTTTGTGTGGTGGATTATGTTGATTGATTCTCTAATGTTGAACCATCTTTGCATACCTGGTATGAATCCTACTTGGTCTTGGTGTATTATTTTTTTGAAATGATGCTGAGTTCTATTGGCTAGAATTTTGTTGAGAATTTTTGTATCTATATTCATGGGAGATATTGGTTTGTAATTTTCTTTTTTTGTGGTGCTTTTGCCTGATTTTAGAATCAGGGTTATGTTGGCTTCATAGAATGAATTCGGAAGCGTCACTTCTTTTTCTATGTTCTGAAATACTTTGAGTAGTACTTGCATAAGCTCTTCTCTGAATGTTTGGTAGAATTCTCCAGTGAAGCCATCTGGGCCAGAACATTTTTTTTGTTGGGAGTTTTTTAAAATTACCTTTCCAATCTCTTCTCTTGTTATGGGTCTGTTCAGATTTTCAACATCACTTTGTGTTAGTTTGGGTAGGTAGTGTGTTTCTAGAAATTTATCCATTTCCTCTAGGTTTTCAAATTTGTTGGAGTATAGTTTTCCATAATACTCTGTAATGATCCTTTTTATTTCCATTGGGTCTTATGTGTAATGTCCCCCATTTAGTTTCTTATTTGGGTTATTTTCCTCCTCTCCTGCTTTTATTTTATCAGTTTGGCCAGTGCTTTGTCAATTTTGTTGATACTTTCAAAGAACCAGCTTTTGGTTTTGTTGATTCTTTCTATTGTTTTTCTATTCTCAATTTCATTTATTTCTGCTCTGATCTTTATTATTTCCTTTCTTCTGGTGGCTGTGGGCTTTTTTTGCTGTTCTCTTTCTATTTGTTTGAGTTGTGTAGTTAATGTTTTGATTTTGTCCCTTTCTTCGTTTTTGATGTGTGCATCTATTGCTATAAATTGTCCTCTGAGGACTGCCTTTGCGGTGTCCTAAAGGTTTTGGGATGATGTGTTTTCATTCTCCTTTGATTCTAGGAATTTTTTTATTCTATGTGTATTACCCAGTGGTTTGTAAGAAGGATGTTATTCAGTTTCCATGTAATTGATTTTTTTCCCCTTGCTCTTCCTGTTGTTAATTTCTACCTTGATGGCATTGTAGTCAGAGAAGACACTTTGTATTATCTCAATGTTTTGGATTTTGTTGAGGGTTGCTGTGTGGCATAAGATGTGGTTTATTCTGGGGAATGTTCGATGTGTGTTGGAAAAGAATGTGTAGTTTGAAGCTGTTGGGTGGAATGTTCTATATATGTCTATGAGGCCACGTTGGCTGATTGTGCCCTTTAGGTCTTCTGTATCTTTGATGTGCTTCTTTCTAGATGTTCTGTCCTTTACCAAGAATGGAGTGTTAAAGTCTCCTACTATTTTGTGGAATCAATTTTTCTTTTTAGTGCTGTTAGAGTTTGTTGTATGTATTTTGGAGCCCTGTCATTGGGTGTGTAGATGTTTATTATAGTTATGTCTACATGAGAGATCATGCCTTTAATCACTATATCGTGTCTTTCTTCATCTTTTTTGGATTTTGTTTTAAAGTCTATTTTATCTGAGTTTAATATTGCTACTCCTGCTCTTTTTTGGTAGGTGTTTGCTTGACACATTTTTTTCAACCTTTGATTTTTAGTAACTTTACGTCTTTGTTTCTAAGGTATGTCTCTTGTAGACAGCGTATTGATGGATCCTGTTTTTTTATCCATTCTGTCACCTCTCTTTCTCTTTATGGGTGCATTTAGGTCATTTACACTCAGTGTAATTATTGATAGATGTGAGTTTATTGCTGTAATTTTGTAGTGCTTTTTTTTTGTGGTGCTGACCTTTTCTTTGTTCCTCTTACACTCCTGTGCTGAATTTCTTTTGTTTGTGGATTTTTTTTTCATTTCTTTTGTGTTTTTAGATTTTGTTTTTACTGAGACTTTATTTTACTGAGACTTCTTTATTTTGATGAGTAGGTTTGTTAACTTTCTTTGTGCTTACCTTGCGATTTATCCTTATCTTCCTAGGTTTGAACCAGTCTATTATTACTTGGTATTGCCTTGCTTTCCTCTCCATTAGAAGGTTCTATACTACACCATTTAGTCCCTCTTTTATTGTTCTGATGTTGTTGTTATTTACAGATTAACCTGTCTGGTTCCCTGTTGTAATTCTTTTGGTTTTGAATTTCCTAGTTTGGTATCTGGTTGGTACAATCCAGTGTCCTAGATTCAGCCTGTGGTCTGAAAGTTGTTTGTTCTCAGACTGAAGGACTCTCTTTAATAATTTCTGTAGGTTTGGTTTGGTTATTACATAGTCCTTTAACTTCTGTTTATCCAGAAATGTCCTAATTTCACCCTTATATTTGAATGAGTGTTTTGCAGGATATATTATTCTTGGCTGGCAATTTTTTTCTTTCAAGGTTTTATATATGTCATGCCATTGCCTTCTTGCCTGCGTGGTTTCTGCTGAATAATCCGAGCTTAGTCATATTGTTTGTCCTCTGTATGTGACTTTTTGTTTTTCTCGAGCTGCTCCCAGGATTCTTTGTCTTTGGTTTTAGCGAGTGTGATTATGATATGTCTTGGTGATTTTCTTTTGGGGTATATTCTATATGGGATTTGTTGAGCTTCTTGGATAGTCGGCTTTTCATTTTTCATGATATTGGGGAAGTTTTCTGTCAGCAGTTCTTCAATGATCCTCTCTGTGTTTTCTGTTTTCTCCCCCTGTTTTGAAACTCTGATCACTCGAAATTTTTTGCTTTTGATTGTATCCTACGTATTTCTGAGGGTGTCTTCCTTTTTCTTTGTTCTTTTTTCTGATTTTTCCTCAAACAGAGTTGTATCCAGGTGTTTGTCTTCAATTTTGCTGATCGTGTCTTCCATCGTTTGCTCCTCAGCCCTCCTATGACACTGTCCATTTCTGAAATCTTGTTTACGTTTTGGATTTCTAATTATTTTTTTTGTATGATTTCTAGTTGTGAATTTATTTTGGCATTTTGTTCCCGTATTATTTTCCTGAATTCTTTTATTTTGTAGGCATTTTCCATGAGTTTGTCTGCATTTTTCATAAATTTGTATATTTTTTCCTCATTTTTGTCTGTTTTTTGCTTCAACTCTTGGATATTTCTGATTATTATAAAGTTGAGTTCCCTGTCAGGTAGTTCTAGTGCCTTTTCTTCTACTGGAAAGTCATCTGGTGTTTTATTTTGGTTGCCTAATGGAACCATCCTGTCTGGTTTATGTATATGTTTTGATATTGTCTACTGTCTTTGGGACATTCAGTAGTTATTTTCCTCATTTATTGATTGTAGATTTGTTTGTTTCATCCTGTTTTTTAATTTAATTTTGTTTTGTCTGAGAAGGCGGGCTGTGTGTTCTTTGTTGGTTGCTCGTCTGTGGGCAAGATTCTTTTTGCCTCCTTGTCCAACAGACAAGGTCAGTAACTCAGTTATCATGCAGCAGGATAGGTCCAGCTGAAAGGGAGTCCCTGGAAAGGGTTGTTTGTGGCACATAGTAGGGCCAACAGACTGGACCAGGAATCAGTGCAGGGCAGGTTCCAGTAGGCCATGCCAGAGTTGCTCATGGGTGTGATGTTCAGCACACAGTGCAGGTAGTCAGGAAGGAGAGGGGAGATTGTGATGTGTGGAGCTAGATGGGTATGAGGAGATATACAGGACAGAGAAACAGAAGCCAAAAGCAAACAAGAAACAAAAAACAGTGCTAAGGGAGATTACCGTTAGAGTGGAGAGATGAGAGACTGAGAAATGGAGAAAAACAAAAAGAAAACAAAAAGAAAAAGCATAAAAGAAAATAAATAAATAAAAATTAGAAAAAAGAAAAAGAAAAGAAAAGCCCCCAGGCATCTCACTGGTGGGTCTGTGAAGACTGGAGAAGTGGCTCCCAGGTTGTGAAGTACAGCCTGGCTAGAAGGGGTAGAGGTGTGACACAATGCCAGGTATTCGGGAGACAGGAAGAGGAGATAAGTATAGAGAGATGAGAAACTGAGAAATGAAGGAAGACAAAGAGGATAAAGGAAAGAAATGAAAACAAAACAAACCAAAAACAAAAAGAAAAAAGAAAAAATAAATGCTCCCAGAGATCCCATTATGTGGCTGCGCAGACTGAGGAGTAGCTCCCAAGCTGCGCGGTACAGCACGGCTAGGACTCCCAAGCTGAGAGAAGAAAAATAGAAGAAACAAATCAAATCAGAACAAATCAAAACAAACAAACAAAAAAAGCCCTGGGGATCCCACCAGCATGGCAGTGTGGGCTGAGAAGCAGTTCCACAGTCCAGTGACGCTTCACAGCCTTTCAGGAGGAAGCAAAGTTGGCAGATGGAAGCAGGTATTTGAGAGAAAGAAGGAGTAGGTGGTGAGAGGTATGGAAGAAACCAAAAGAAACAGAGAAAAGCAACACCAGCAATAAACAAATTGCACTCAGGGAGCTGGCCTATGTGGGCGGGTGGAATCCAAGTGTCACAGTCTTGAAGTCAATGCCTCCTGGAGAAGAGACTGTGGCCACAGGAAACAGAGGAGGCCAAGTGGGGGTGAAAAAGGGTGAGGGGTGGGAAAGCATATATTGCTGGTTACCGGTTGTTCTGTCTCCTGCTGGGAGCTCCGTGAAGCTGCTTTCCTGTACTCCTTGTTTGCTGATCTCCAACAGGAATCCAAGATGTTGAATCCATGCTGCATTAGCTGCTAGGGGACCTCTGCACATATCTCTCTTTACTCTCTTATCTCTGTCAGTTTCTTATTCCATTTGGTGCTTGGATGAGTTCTTTATCTCTTCATTTGATGTTTAGGGTTTCAGGATTGACGTTTGTCTCTGTTTGACTTAGTTTTTTGGGTCTTTGCTGTGGAGGGACAGCATGGTGCTTCTGTCTATAGTGCCATGTTGCCCGGAAGTCCAGAATCCTTCAGTATTGCAACTCAAGGATTGAATTTTTCTTCAGTTCTTTCAGATTGAGAATTGCTGACCATATTCTTCCCTTTCGTTTTTCTAACTCCAGGTCTCTGCACATTTCATTCTAATACTTTACTTTTTCTTCTCGAGCTGTCCTTTGAAGTCTTCTGTTCAGCTCTTTTGTTCATTTCTTCTTTTGCTTTAGGTACTCTACATTCAAGAGTAAGTTTCAGAGTCTCTTTTGACATCCATTTTGGTCTTTTCTTTCTTTTGTACCATTTTTATGACCTCTTGCTTTCTTCAGGTATGAAGTCCCTGATGTCATTTCACAACTTGTCTTTGGTCATTAGCGTTTAATGAGTCAAATGTTTTCTTGAGATTATCTCTAAATTCAGGTGGAAAATACTCAAGTCATACTTTGGCTCTCGTGGACTTGTTTTAATTTACTCAGCTTCAACTTGAACTTGCATATGAGCAATTGATGGTCTGTTCCACAGTTGACCCCTGGCCTTCTTCTGACTCATGATATTGAGCTTTTCCATCATCTGTTTTCACAGATGTAGTCAGTTTGATTCTGTATTTTCCATCTGGTGAGGTCCACGTGTATAGTTGCTATTTATGTTGCTGACAAAAGGTGTTTGCAATGAGGAAGTCATTGGTCTTGCAAAATTCTATCATGCAATTTTTATCACCAATGCCATATTTTCCAGCTACCAATCCTTCTTCTTTGTTTCCAGCTTTCGCATTCCAATCACCAATAATTATCAATGCATTTTGATTGCATGTTTGATCAATTTCAGACTACATAAGTTGGTAAAAATCTTCAGTTTCCTCATCTTTGGCATTAGTGGTTGGTGCATAAATTTGAATAATAGTTGTATTAACTGGTCTTCCTTGTAGGCGTATGGATATTATCTTACCACTGACAGCATTGTACTTCAGGATAGGTCTTGAAATGTTCTTTTTGATGATGAATACAATGCCATTCCTCTTCAATTTGTCATTCCTGGCATAGTATACCATATGATTGTCCACTTCAAAATGGCCAGTACCAGTCCATTTCAGCTCAGTAATAACCTAGGATTAGTACAGATGTAGTCAAAAAAGGGAAGAACAAAAGGGAAGTACATGGTTGGCATTTCTCAATCTGAAAAACTGAAGAAAATAATTCAATGCCTAGGATTATGGAAAAATATCATTAATACCACACGCAAAGAAAATTTTTCTGAAGATCATTCAAAAGTGGCTACAGCAGTATATTGACAGGGAACTGCCAGAAATTCAGGCCAGATTCAGAAGAGGATGTGGAACAAGGGATATCACTGATGATGTCAAATGGATCTTGGCTGGAAGAAGAGAGTACTAGAAAGATTTTTACCTGTGTTTTATTCGACTGTGTGGATCATAACAAATTATGGATAACATTGCAAAGCATGGGAATTCCAGAATACTTAATTGTGCTCATGAGGAACCTTTAGATAGATCAAGAGGCAGTTGTTTGAACAGAACAAGGGGACACCGCGTGGTTTAAAGTCAGGAAAGGTGTGCGTCAGGGTTGTATCCTTTCACCATACCTATTCGATCTGTATGCCGAGCAAATAATCCGAGAAGCTCTACTATACGAAGATGAACGAGGTATCAGGATTTGCGGAAGACTCATTAACATCCTGTGTTATGCAGATGACACAACCTTGCTTGCTGAAAGCAAAGAAGACTTGAGGCACTTACTGATGAAGATCAAAGACTATAGCCTTCAGTGTGGATTACACCTCAACATAAAGAAAACAAAAATCCTCACAAATGGGCCAATAAGCAACTTCCTGATAAATGGAGAAAAGAATGAAGTTGTCAAGAATTTCATTTTACTTGGATCTACAATCAACACCCATGGAAGCAGAAGTCAAGAAATCAAAGGATGCATTGCATTGGGCAAATCTGCTGCAAAAGACTTCTTAAAAGTATTGAAAAGCAAAGATGTCACTCTGAAGACTAAGGTGTGCCTGACCCAAGTCATGGTATTTTCAGTTGCATCATATGCATGTGAAAGCTGGACAATGAGTAACAAAAACTGAAGAAGAATTGACGTCTTTGAATTGTTGTGTTGACAAAGAATATTGAATATACCACGGACTGCCAAAAGAATGAACAAATCTGTCTTGGAAGAAGTACATCCAGAGTGTTCCTTGGAAGCAAGGATGGCAAGACTATGTCTTACGTACTTTGGGCATGTTGTTAGGAGGGATCAGTCCCTGGAGAAGGACATCATGCTTGGTAAAGTACAGGGTCAATGAAAAAGAGGAACACCCTCACTGAGATGGATTGACACAATGGCTGCAACAATGTGCTCAAGTATAACAACGATTGTGGGCATGGCACAAGATGGGGCACTGTTTCGTTTTGTTGTACATAGGTTTGCTATGAGTTGGAACTGACTCGACAGCACCTAACAACAACAACAACAGTGCCTAGGATATCGATCTTTATGGGTTCCATTTAATTCTTGAGGACTTCCAATTTTCCTAGATTCATACTTTGTACATTCCATGTTCCGATTATTAATGGATGTTTGCAGCTACTTCTTCTCATTTTGATTCGTACCACATCATCAAATGAAGGCCCCAAAAGCTTGCCTCCATCCACATCATTAAGATCAACTCTACTTTGAGGAGACAGCTCTTCCCTAGTTGCATTTCCAACCTGAGGGGCTCATCTTCTGGCAGTATATCTGACAACGTTTCACTGCTATTCATAAGGTTTTCGCTGGTTAATTTTTTTCAGAAGTAGATCTCCAGGTCCTTCTTCCTAGTCTGTCTTAGTCTGGAAGCTGTCCACTATGGGTGTCCCTGCTGGTATTTGAAATGCCAGTGTCATAGCTTCCAGCATCACAGCAACACACAAGCCACCACTGTACAACAAATTGACAGACATGTGGGGCCTATTATGTTAGCCATATTTTATTCATTAGAAGTGAGTCATACTAGGGTCATCCCACGTGACAAGGAGGGCATTAGGCAAGGGTATGCATACCATGAGGTGGTTCTATTGGGAGTGATTTTAAATGCTTCCTACCACATCAGAATTCGTCTCAGCTCATTTCCTACTCCCTCATCTTCTGAGTGTTGTAGTAACATTATTTTAAAATCTATGTCAGGGTATAAAGCATTTATATTCTACAAGTATAATTCTATAATTACTGTGGTTTAGTTTTACATCTATTATTAAAGGAATTTATGGCTTCCCACATCTCCTCGTGCCACAGTTTCTGTTTATTTATTTTTTTAAGGTTATGGTTCATTTTTGGTTATCTGGATTTCCTTGTCAAGTTCTTCTTTCAAGACGAACTCATGGTACTTGCTATCTGAGTTTTTGCATACTTGAAAATTTCTGTCAGTTGTCTTCACATTGACTTGGCTGGGTATAAAAGTTTGGTGTTCCAGTTTCTATCCCACAAGACTCTCTGGAATTTGTTCCACAGTCTTTGGGAACTGAATTTTGCACTGTACCCTCTATCACAGCTCCTCCATTCTTGATTGGCTGGCTTCGTTACTAATTAGCTTTTTCAAGAAAGACTCTTACATGCTTTATTCTCAAAGTTCTTTTATGTTGAGACTGTCTGTTACTTTTACGTGACTGATTTTTGCCTCCTTATAGGTGATTCTATGTTTTTTTGTAGGGTGCTGGATGCCTGGATAATTCTTTTACAGTCTTTTTTTTTTTAAATTTTATTATGCTTTAGGTGAAAGTTTACAGCTCATGTTAATTTCTCATGTGAAAAATTATGCGCATATTATTTTGTGACATTGGTTACAATCTCCATAATGTGATACCACGCTCCCCCTTTCAACCGGTTTCTCTGTGTCCATTCATCCAGTTCCTGTCCCTTCCTGCCTTGTTGTCTTGCTTTTGGGCAGGAGTTGCCCATTTGGTCTCGTATATTTGATTGAACTAGGAAGCACGTTTCTCACGTGTGTTGTTGTTTGCTTTACAGATCTGTCTAATCTTTATCTGAAAAGTGGGCTTCGGGAAGGGTTTCAGTTCTGGGTTAGCAGAGTGTCTGGGGGCCATAGTCTCAGGGGTTCCTCCAGTCTCTCTCAGACCAGTAAGTCCAGTCTTTTTTTGTGAATTTCAATTCTGTTCTACATTTTTCTCCCACTCTGTCTGGGACTCTCTGTTGTGATTCCTGTCAGAGTGGTTGGTGTTGGTAGTTGGGCACCATCTAGTTCTTCTGGTCTCAGGCTAGTGGAGTCTCTGATTCATGTGGTCCTTTAGTCCTTTAGGCTAATATTTTCCTTGTGTCTTTGGTTTTCTCGATTTCCCTTTGCTCTGTATGGGATAGGACCAATAGATGTATTTAGATGGCCTTTCGCAAGCTTTTAAGACCTCAGACTCTATTCACCAAAGTTGGATGGAGAACATTTTCTTTATGAACTATGTTATGCCAACTGATCTAGATGTTCCCTGAGACTATAGTCCCCAGGTCCCAGCCTCAGCAACTCAGTCCCTCGAGGTATTTGGATGTGTCTAGGAAACATCGATGCCTTTGCTTTGGTCCAGTTGTGCTGACTTCCCTATATTGTGTGTTGTCCTTCCCTTCGCTGAAGTTTACACTTGTCTGCTATCTAGTTAGTAATTTCCCTTCCTCCCCTCCCCACCCTTGTAACCACCAAAGTATGTTTTCTTTCTGTGTGTAAACCTTTTTTTGAGTTCTCATGAGAGTGTCTTATACAGTATTTGTCCTTTTGTGACTGATTTATTTCACTCAGCATAATGCCCTCCAGATTCATCAAAGTTGTGAGATATTTCGCAGATTCATCATTGTTCTTTAGAGTTGCACAGTATTCCATTGTGTGTATGTACCATAATTTGTTTATCTATTCAACTGTTGATGGGCATTTACATTGTTTCCATCTTTTTGCTGTTGTAAACAGTGCTGCAATGAACATGGGTGTACATATGTCTATTCATGTAGTAGCTTTTATTCTTCTAGGGTATAGTCCTTGGAGTGGGATTGCTGGATGGTATGGTATTTCTATTTCTAGCTTTTAAAGGAAGCACCATATTATTTTCCAAAGTGGTTGTACCATTTTACATTTCCACCTGCAGTACATAAGATTTCCAATCTCCCCACAACCTCTCCAACATTTGTTATTTTCTGTTTTTTGGATTAGTTCCAGTATGGTTGGGTTGAGATGGTGCATAAGTCATCTTGTGCTACTATAACAGAAATACCACAAGTGGTTGGCTTTAACAAAGAGAAATTTATTCTCTCACAGTCTAGGAGGATAGAAGTCTGAATTCAGGGTGCCAGCTCCAGGGTAAGGCTTTCTCTCTGCCAGCTCTGGAGGAATGTCCCCATGTCTCTCTGCTTGCTTCTCTCTTTTATATCTCAAAAGAGATTGGCTTAAGACACAATCTAATCTTGTAGATCTCATCAATATAACTGCCACTAATCCATATCATTAACATCGTAATGATAGGATTTACAACACATAGGAAAATCACATCAGATGACAAAATGGTAGACAACCGCACAATACTGGGAATCATGGCCCAGCCAAATTGATACATATATTTTTTGGGGACACAATTCAATCCATAACAGATGGTATCTCATTGTAGTTTTGATTTGCATTTATCTAATGGCTAATGATGGCGAGCTTTTCCTCATGCATCTGTTAGCCACCTGAATGTCTTTGGTAAAGGGTCTGTTCATATCCTTTGCCTGTATTTTAATTGGATTATTTGTCTTTTTGTTATTGAAGTGTTGAAGTATTTTGTAGATTTGAGAGATTAGACTCTTGTTGGATGTGTTGTAGCCAAATTTTTTTTGCCAGTTTGTAGGTTCTCTTTTTACTCTTTTGGTGAAATCTTTCGATGAGTGTAAGTGTTTAATTTTTAGTAGCTCTCAGTTATCTGGTTTCTTTTTCGGTGTTCATGCATTGTTAGTTATGATTTATATACTGTTTTTGCCATACTATTAGAGCACCTAGCATTGTTTTTATTTTTTCTTCCATGATCTTTACAGTTTTAGATTTTATATTTAGGTCTTTGATCCATTTTGAATTAGTTTTTGTGAATAGTGTGAGGTATGCATCTTATTTCATTTTTTTCACTGATGGACATCCAGTTATGCCAGCACCATTTATTAAAGAGATTGTCTTTTCCCCATTTAATGGACTTTGGCCCCTTATCAAATATCAGCTGCTCATAAATGGATGGATTTATGTCTGGGTTCTTAATTCTGTTCCATTGGTCTATGTGTCTGTTGTCGCACAAAAACCAGACTATTTTGACTACTGTGGCTGTATAATAGATTCTAAGATCAGGTAGTGTGAGGCCTCCCACATTGTCCTTCTTCTTCAATAATAATTCATCTGGGGCCTCTTCCCTTTCCATACAAAGCTGGTGATTGGTTTCTCCGTCTCGTTAAAGAATGCTGTTAGAATTTGGATTGGGATTGCATTGTATTTGTAGATCACTTTGGGTAGAATTGACATTTTCACAATGTTGACTCTTTCTATCCATGAGTTTGGTATGTTTTTCCACTTATGTAAGTCTTTTTGGATTTCTTGCTGTAGTGTTTTGTAGTTTTCTTTGTGTAAGTCTTTAATGCCACTCATTAGATTTATTCCTATTTAATCTTCTTGGGAGCTATTACAAATGGTATTGATTTGCTGATTTCCTTTTCAAAGTTCTCTTTGGTTGTGTAGAGGAATACAACTGATTTTTGTATGTTAATCTTGTATCCTGCTACTTTGCTGAAATCTCCTATTAGTTCCAGTAGCTTTCTTGTAGCAACCATGGCGTTTTTCTGTGTATAACATCATATCGTCTACAAATAAGGATAGTTTTACCTCTTCCTTACCAATTTGGATGCCCTTTATTTCTTTTCTTGCCTTATTTTTGCTCTAGCTAGGACCTCCAGCACATTGTTGAATAAGAGTGGTGATAGAGCACATCCTTGTTTGGTTCCCATTCTCAAAGAAAATTCTTTCAGTCCCTGTTTAGAACGATGTTGGCTGTTGCTTTTGTATAAATGCCCTTTATTATGTCAAGCAATTTCCTTTCTATTCTATTTTTCTAAGAGTTTTTATCAGGAATGGGGTTAGACTGTCAAATGCTTTTTCTGTGTCGACTGATATGATTATGTGATTTTTTTATCTTGTTTTATTTATGTGGTGGATTATATTGATTGATTTTCTGATGTTGAACTATCTCTTCTTACTTAGTATGAATCCCACTTTGTCATGATGTATTATTTTTTGATATGCTATTGAATTCTGTTGTCAAGAATTTTGTTGAGAATTTTTGTGCTCATGTTTATGAGGGATACTGGTCTGTAGTTTTCTTTCTTTCTTTTTTGAGGTGTCTTTGTCTGGCTTTGGTATTAAGCTTATGTTGGCTTCATAGAATAAATTCAGGAGTATTTCTACTTTTATATGCTTTGAAATAGTTTGAGTAGTATCGGTGTGAGCTCTTCTCTGAAATTTTGGTAGAATTTTCCAGTGAAGCTGTCTGGGCCAGGGCTTCTTTTGTTGTTGTTGTTGTTGTTGTTTTTTTATTACCTCTTCAGTCTCTTCCTTTGTTATGTCTGTTTAGTTTTTCTACCTCACTTTCTGTTCGTCTAGGTAGGCAGTGTGTTTCTAGAAATTTCTCCATTTCCTCTAGGTTTTCAAATTTTTTGGAATACTATTTTTCTTAGTATTCTGTTATGATACTTTTTATTTCTGTTGGGTCTGTTGTAATATCACTTGTCTCATTCCTGTCTGGGTTATTTGCTTTCTCTTCTTCTTCTTTTTTTTGTTTGTCAGTTCAGCCAATGATTTGTCGATTTTGTTGATTTTTTCAAAGAACCAACTTTTGTTCTTGTTGATTCTCTCTATTGTTTTTCTGTTCTCTATTTCATTTATTTGTGCTCTAATTTTTATTATTTCTTTTCTTCTGGTGTCTGAGGGCTGCTTTTGCTGCTCTCTTTCTATTTGTTTGAGTTGTGGGGTTAAAGTTTTGATATTTTTCCCTTTCCATTTTTTTGATGTGTGCATTTATTGCTATAAATTGACGTGAAAGCACTTCTTTTGTTGTGTCCCAAAGGTTTTGGTCAGATGTGTTTTCATTCTCATATGAATCTATGAATTTTTTTATTCTATCCTTGATTTCCTTTGTTACCAGTAGTTTTTAAGCAAGATGTTGCTCAGTTTCTATGTATTTGGTTCTTTTTTCTTGCTGTTTCTGTTATTGATTCCTACTTTTATGGAATTATGATCTGTGAAGATGCTTTGTGTTACTTGGATGTTTTGGATTTTGTTAAGGTTTGCTTTGTGGCCTAAGATGTGGTCTATCCTGGAGGATGTTCCATGTGCATTGGAAAAGAATGTATATTTTGCTGTTGTTGGGTGGAGTGTTCTGTATATGTCTGTGTGGTCAAGTTTGTTGATTATGGCATTTAGATCTTCTGTATCTTTATTGAATTTCTTTCTAGATGTTCTCTCCTTCACCGAAAATGTTGTATTCTATTCTCCTACTACTATTGTTGAACTATTTCTCTTTTCAGTGCTGTTAGAGTTTGTTTTATGTATTTTGAAGCCCTCTTATTGGGTGCATAGTACAGAACCTTTAATCATTATGCAGTGTCCTTCCTTATCCTTTGTGGTAGGTTTTGCTTTAAGGTCTATTTTATCAGAAATTAATATCCTCACTCCTGTTCTTTTTTGGTTATTGTTTGCTTGATACATTTTCCCATCCTTTGAGTTTTAGTTTGTTTATGTCTTTGTGTCTAAGGTGTGTCTCCTGTAGACAGAATATAGATGGATCCTGTTTTTTTATTCATTCTGCCCCTCTCTGTCTATTAGTGCATTTAGGCAATTTACATTCAGCGTAATCATTGTTAGTTATGTGTTTACTGCTCTCATTTTGTTGTGTGCGTGTTTTGGGGATATGATGTTGATGATTTCTTTGTTCTGCTTAATTTTCTGTGCTGAGCTCTTTTGTTTATGGATTTTCTTTTCATTTCTTTAATTATTTTTGATTTTATGTTTGCTGAGTCTTTATGCTTTCCTTCTTTTTTATATTGATGGGTAGGTCTGTTAGATTCCTTGGTGGTTACCTTGAAATTTACCTTTATTTTTCTAAATTTAAACAAATGTTTTATTTCTTGATGTCACTTTGGCTTTCTTTGTATATGGAAGTTCTATGACTGCACTGTTTATTTCCTCTTTTTGTTTTGACATTGTCATCATTTACACATTGACGTCTCTGGTTCCCTATTTTAGGTCTTTTAGCTTTCTTTTGTTTTTGTGAATTCCCTATCTGAGTAGTGATCTGGTTGGTCTGTACTATGTCCTAGTCTTGGATTGTTGTCTAATGTTGTTGGTTCTCTAACCAGAGGGCTTCCTTTAATATTTCTTAGAATTTTGGTCTGATTTTTACATATTCCCTTAATTTCTGTTTACCTGGAAATGACCTAATTTCGCCATCATATTTGAGAGACAACTTTGCTGGATATATAATTCTTAGCTGGCAGTTTTTTTCCTTCAAATCTTTATATCTATATCATCTCATTGTCTTCTTGCCTTCATAGTTTCTGCTGAGTAATCAGAGTTTAGTGTTATTGGTTGTCCTTTGTAGGTGACTTTTCATTTATCCCTAGACACTCTCAGGATTATTTCTCTGTTTTTGGTTTTGGCAAGTTTGATTATGATATGTCTTGGTGACTTTCTTTTGGGGTCTATCCTTTATGGGGTTCATTGAACTTCTCATCTTTCATGATGTTAGGGAAGTTTTCTGTTAGCAACTCTTCAACAACTCTCTCTGCATTTTCAGTTATGCCCCTCTTTTCTGAAACTCTGATCACTTACAAGTTTTTCATCTTGATAGTATTCCATGTAATTTCTTCATTCTTTTGTCTGATTTTTACTCAAATAAATTGGTGTCAGGAATTTATCTTCAATCCCACTAATTCTGACTTCCATTGTCTCAATTCTGCTCCTATGACCTTCTGTACAGTTGTCTAATTCTGAAATTTTATTGTTAATCTTTAGGATGTCTAGTTACTGTTTCTGTATGGTTTCTAGCAGCCTACTTATTCTGTCATTTTTTCTTGTATTGTTCCTGAATTCTTCTATTGCTTTGTCTGTGTGTTCCTTGGTTTCTTTTGTGTTTTACCTGATCTCCTTCTTGATCTCTGGGAGAGTTCTGTATATTATTCTTTTGAACTCTTTAATAGGTATTTCCACTGTCTTATCTTCCTCTGGAAGGTTTTAGGTTCTTTATTTTGGTCGCTTGTTGGAGACATCTTGTCCTGCTTTTTTTTGTGATTTGATATTGACTATTGTCTCTTAGGCATCAAGAAATTATTATATTTATTTATTGTATGTTTGTTTATTGCATCCTGAATTTTTGTTTTGTTTTGCTATATCCAAGTAGGTTGGTCATGTGTGCTACTCTGGTCATTAGTCTGGCCACATTGTACCTCTCTTACCTCCTTTCTCGAAGTGGGTAGAGCAGCTACTAGGTGTGTGAGCCCAGGTGTCTATTCACTGTTCTTGCAGGGCTGCTGAGGATATAGGTGGCATTTTTGGTGAGGTGATGAATTTGTTCTGCTGGTCACCTGGCTGTGGGTGCAGGGGGTGTTCTTTCTGGTCATTGGGTTGGGTGTTGTGTGTGTTCTCTGCTGCTTGCAGTTTGGTTGGGGCACAGGTGCCTGGGTTATTGGTTGAGTGTGTGATGTGGAGATTCTCCCCTACAGTCCTGAGTGGGTGGAGCTGCATAGGAGTGTTTGGAGCAGACACAAGTCTCTGGTTGCAATGAGGTGGTGATGTGGGAGGCAAGGCAGGGAGAGTTGTCTGTTCCTGGTTGCCTGTATGGAGGGTGTGCCCCTGTCCACTAGAGCACGTAGTAGAGGATAATGCAGCCAGTCCTTGGGTGCCCGGTGCCATTGCCTAGAGGGATTGGGGGACAACACTGGTTCTCAGGCTCCTTTTGTGGGTGGCTGGATAGAGTGGGTGGTACCACTGGCCTTCAGGCACAGGATGTGGGTGGGTAAGGCCTCTTCTTAGCGGGTGGGGCAGTGTCAAATGTTACAGATTTGCAGCTCCCATTTGGCTGCTGCAGGTGAAAATGAGCTTCCTCTGGGAAACTCTCCCACTTTGTCCTAATGAGAGCGTGCCTTGCTGGGTCAGCCAGCAAGCACTGGTGCAGGTGATTGCTGGGATGAAGGGCCCTACAAGTCCCTGGACCCCCTACATCAGTGGCTGGGCTAACAGGCAGGTGCCACAGGCTGGCTGAGAGCTACAGGCTTAAGCAATGGGGCAGTGTCAAATGTCACAGGTCTGAAGCTCCTACTTTTCTGCTGCCGGTGAAAATGGGCTTTAGCTGGGAACTCTTCATGCCTTATGCAAAGTATGGGTGATATGCAGAGTTGGCCAGCAAGACACTGGTGCGGGTAATCAGAGTGTGTGGAGGTTGCTGCAGGCCTGTGGACCTCTTGTGCCCATAGCTGGTTGAACTGGCAGGTGTCTCCAGACAAGGCTGCGAGTTCCTGGCTTAGGGGACATGGCAGTGTTGAATGATGCCAGAGTGGTGTTGAAGTGGGAAGGGGGATGGGGGAGGGGGAGGGAGTGCTCTTTGGCCCTTGGAGCTCTGGTGGGGGAGAGGTCTGTTGTGTGTGTGGTGGGTTAGGAGCGTGTACTGTACTTTTGCAGGTCTAGTATCACTCTTGTTTGGTTCTGGAGGTGCGTGCAGAGTCACTCCTGCTTAGCTGCACCAGATGTCGTGGGTTTTGGCTTGGGATTCTGCTGCTTGTCTCAATATGTCCATGCAGTGCAGACTCAGTTAGCAGGACATCAGCAACCCGGAGATCTGTAATTCCTCGTTTCTGCTGTTTTTGAATAGTCTCTCCTTCCACCTGTCACTCAATCTGATTCTTAAGCTTTCTTTGATGCTTAGCGTTCCTAGATTGTCGTATATATACAATTCACTTGTTTTTTTTTTTCAGTCTTTGTTGTAAGAGAGATGACACAAAGCATCGCCTATGCTGCCACCTTGGCCCTGCCTCCTCTTTCATAGTCTTTGGATCTCAATAATGCAAGAAGGAGATGTCTTGTTGATAATTCCATGCTGGCATTTTCTTGCACATGGTATTAGTTATTCCTTTACATCAGGGAATTTTCTTGTGTTATATCTCTAACTACATTTCTATTTTATTTTTGATCTTTTCTTCAGGGACAATTCCTATGTTTTGTCTATTATAGGCCTTTTCCTTCATATCTATTAGCTTATAAGTGCTTTTTTCTCTTGTCTTTTCTGAGATTTATTCTTGATTATCTCAAGTTATTCCTCAATCAGTAATTCACTCTTCAGTCAGGCCTAGATAGTTCACTGATGTTTCTAATTTGTTTATTAGTTCTTTAATGATATGAATTTGGTCTTTAAGTTGCTTCATTAGCTTTGTAATCTCTCTTGGTCTCATTCTATTGTTTTGTAATTTTCCCTTTATATGCTTGATTATTGATTTCGTGTTTTTATTAAGTTTCTTCATGGTCCACATGGCTTGCAGGAATTTTTCTTCCAAAATGGATACTTTGTTATTAGCCGCTATATTCCTTTTGCTGCAGTATATTTGCATGCTTGCCATGCCTTTTCTTTTTACCTTGTTCATATTAATGCAAGCAGCTCTTCATCTACTGTTTTCTCTGGTTGAGTCCGGCTGAATTATCCTTGCATCCCTTCCCTCTGTAACTGATATCTGTTTTTCTCCTCAGCTACGGTTTGAAGGCTGCACTCTTGCAATTTTATTCACTTTTCAGTTTTCGCAAGGGCACAGGGCAGGAGCTGGGATGGGAGGCAAGGGAGGAAAAGTCTTCCAGAGCTTTTGTCAAATGTCCAATTCTGAGCTTACACCTCTTAGGGTGTGTTCTGTGTCCTAGAGGATAAAAACCAGTAACCATCAAGTGGACTCTAACTCATGGTGAATTCGTGTGTGTAGAACTATGGTCCATAGTTTTTTTTTTTTTTAAATTTTGTTGTTGCTGTTGCTGAGAATATACACGGTAAAACGTACACCAGTTTCAACAGTTTCTACATGTACAATTCAGTGACATTGATTACATTCTTTGAGTTGTGTTACCATTCTCATCCTCCTTTTCTGAGTTGTTCCTCCCCCATTAACATAAACTTACTGCCGCTTAAGATTCTTATCTAATCTTTTGACTTATTGTTGTCATTTTGATCCCATATAGATAGTTCTTAAAAGAGTATAATGCTCAAGGCAGACATTCTTTACTAGTTAAGCTAAACTATTGTTTGGTTTTAAGACAAATTCAGGTAATATTTTTGGTTTAAGGTTTAAAGATTATCTCAGGGCAATAGTTTCAAGGGTCCATCCAGCCTCCATGGCTCCAGAAAGTCTACAGTCCATGAGAATTTGAAATTTTGTTATGCATTTCCCCCCTTCTCTATAGGGTTTTTAGTGGCTAATTTTTTGGAAGTAGATCACCAGGCATTTCTTCAAAGGTGCCCTGGGTGCACTCCAACCTCCAACCTTTTGGTTAGCAGTTGAACCACCCATGGACTCCAGGGAGCATACTCACAGGCTTCAGATCATCCCCTCAGTTCAGCATGGCATCTTGTAAGGCAATTTTTCTGCTTCCATGAAACACCCAGATTCCATGGTGCATGATAGAGGTTTTTACCTTGAGAGTTTAAGCATGTTATTTACATAGCTCACCCTCCAATATTCTCTCTAGAATGAAGGCTATTGGAGAAAAGTCATTTTTTTTTTTTTTTTGTTTGACTCACCTTTTGCCCCTGTTTGGTTTCTTGGAACTTAGAGCAATGTCAGGACCTTACAGAGCCACACCATAAGCTTGATTCATTTATTGGCCACCATTTCTTGAAGTTTATAAATGTTTGAGTTATTGCTGATTAATTTTTTTGCTGGTATTACTATTTATTAATTTTGGATTATTTTATTGCATATTGAGAGAGAGAGACTGTATGTCTGGCTTCTTTTTACTCTTTCCTTTGAAGCTCTGATATACTTTATTTCTATACAGTCATATATGTTAATTGCTTCCTTTGGGATTTTGAAGAGGTAATATAGGCACACCTCGTTTTATTGTGCTTTGCTTTATTGCACTTCAGACATGAGTTTTTTATGAATTGAAGGCTTGTGGCAACCCTGCATCATGCAAGTTTATTGGTGCCTTTTTTTCAACAGCACATGCTCATCTCATGTCTGTGTGCCACATTCTGGTAATTCTTGCAATATTTCAAACTTTTTCATTATCACTGTATTTGTCATGCTATCTGTGATCAGTGATCTTTGATGTTACTATCGTAATTATTTTGGGACACAACAAATTGCATCCATATATGATGGTGAGCTTAATTGATAAATGTTGTGTGTGTTCTGACTTCTCCACCGAAGGGTCATTTCCCCCTTCTCTCTCCCTCTCTTCAGGCCTCCTTATTCCCTGAGACACCACAATATTGAAATTAGGCCAATTAATAACCCTGCAATGGACTCTAAGTGTTCAAGTGAAAAGAAGAGTCACAAGTCTCTCACTTTAAATAAAAAAATAGAAATGATTAAACTTAGTGAGGAAGACATGTCAAAAGCCAAGATAGGCCAAAAACTAGGCCTCTTGTGCCAAACAGTTAGCCAAATAGTGAATGCAAAGGAATAGTTTTTGAAGGAAATTAAACATGCTATTCCAGTGAACACATGAATGATAAGAAAGCAAAACAACCTTGTCTTAGTTATCTAGTGCTGCCATATCATAAATACCACAGGTAGATGGCTTTAACAAACAGAAGTTTATTTTCTCACAGTCCAGTAGAGTAGGAGTCTGAATTTAGACTGCCAGCTCCAGGGGAAGGCTTTCTTTCTCTGTAGGCTCTGGCAGAAAGTCCTTGTCATTAATCTTCCCCTTGTCGAGCTTCTCAGTGCAGGACCCCAGGGTCCAAAGGGTATGTTATTCTCCTGGCTCTTGTGTCTTTGTGGTATGAGGTCCCCCGTCTCTCCACTCGCTTCTATCTTTTATATCTCTAAAGTGATTGGCTTAAGGAGGCAGATCCAACATGGCACTATAGATAGAAGCACCATGCCATCCCTCCACAGCAAAGACCTGAAAAACTAAGTAAAACAGAGACAAATGTCAATCCTGGAATGGTAAGCATCAAATGAAGAGATAAAGAACTCAACAATGCGCCGAATGGAATAAGAAACTGACAGAGAACAGGGAGCGAGGAGAGATATGGAGTGGAGGTCCCCTACCAGCTAATGCAGCATGGATTCACCATCTTGGACTCCTCAACCACTGAAAATGGTGAGCAGGGAGTATGGGAAGACAGTTTCAAGGAGCTCCCAGCAGGAGACAGAGCACCTGCTAACCAGTGATACAAGCTTTCCCACCCCCAACCTCCTTCCCCTGCTTGGCCTCCACTGCTTCCTGGAGGCCTGCGGTCACTTGGCTGGGGAGATGCCAGTCCTTGCCACTTGAATTCACCCCACCCACACTGGCCAGCTCCTTCAGTGCCATTTTTTGTTGCTGTTGTTGCTTTTTTAAGATTCTTTTGGTTTCTTCTCTCTCACCCTTCCTTTCTCTTGAATACCTGACTCCGTGTGCCATCTCCACTCCTTCTTGACAGGCTGTGAAGCATTGCTTGGCTGGGGAACCACTTCCCCAGTCTGAGCTGCCGTGCCAGTGGGATCCCTGGGGGCATCATTTTCTTCTTTTTTGTTTTCTTCATTTCTCAGTTTCTTGTCTCTTTTGACTTTCCTTCTTTTCCTGTCTCCTGAATATCTGGTGCTGTGTGCCATCTCAGCCCCTTATAGACAGACCGTGCAGTGCTTGGGAGCCACTTGCCCCGTCGGCACCAACACACCAGTGAGCTTCCTTGAGGTATTTTCTTCTTTCTTTTATTTTGTCGATTTCTTGTCTCCCTCTACCTTCCTTCCTTACCCTTCTCCTGAACACCTGGCACCATGTGCCATCTCTGCTCCTTCTTTATGGGCTGTGCAGTGCCATTTGTCTGGGGACCCCCTTCTGATGGACTATTTACTTTCTTTCTTCTTCTTTTTTTCTCAGTTCCTTGTTTCTCTCTACCTTTCTTTCCTTCCTACAAACCACCTGGCATTTTTTTTTTCTAGATTTCTTGCCTCTCTCTACATTCCTTCCATTCTTTTCTCCAATCCACCTAGCTGCATGTGACTTTCTCTCTCCTATGTTTTTTTAAATCTAGTTTCTTATCTCTCTGCCCTTTCCTTCCTCTTACCTACTTAGCTGCTTGTGCTGTATCTCTCCCTTCTTGATGGGCTGTGCCTTCCCACCTGGCTATAAAGCCCCTGGCACACGGCTTTCCTGGGTCTGCATCACTCCAACAGCAGGCTCCCTTAGCACTGTTTTTGACTCCTGTTTCTCTCTCCTCTTTCCCACACCCACTTAGCTCCACACATCTCACCCTTCTACTTCCCTCCTGCCTATCTGCACTGAGCATTGAGTATCGCACCCTGGAGTGTTACAACCACAGTCCACTGGAACTTGCCATGCACTGACCCCTGGCCCCATGCTGTTGGCCCTAGTGCATGCCACAAATGATCCATCGCAGCCCCTCCCCTTACTGGACTTGCTGTGGTGCATAGTAGAGCAATTGGACCTGCCCATTGGACAAGGTGGTGATAAGCATCATGCACACAGACAGGAAAACAACAAAGAACACCCAGCCTGCCTCCTAAGACATAACCAAATAAAATAAAAAGTATTATGAAACAAACAAATCTACAATCAATAACTGAAGAAAATAACTACAGAATGTCCTGAACAGCAAACAATATCAAAACATATACAAAAACAAGACAAGATGATTCCAGGAAGCATCAAAAATAAAACACCAGATATTTTCCAGTAGAAAAAAAGCAACTGGAAATATGTGATAGGGAATTCAAATCTCTAATATTCAGAGCTAACCAAGTGTTGAAGGAAAAAGCAGACAAAAACGAGGAGAGATAGACAAAATCATGGAAAATACAGATAAAATCATGGAACAGACAGACAAAACAATGGAAGATTTCAAGAAAAAAAAGTCAAAATAAATTCACAACTAGAAATCATACAAAAACAGCCTTAAAAATCCATAAGATAAACAACAAGATTTCAGAAATGGACAGTGTCATAGAAGGTTTGAGGAGCAGGTTTGAACATTGGAAGACAGGATCAGTGAAACTGAAGACAAAGCTTTGGATACCATTTCGAGGAAAAAATCGTAGAAAAGACCAAAGAAAAAATAAGAAAACCTTGAGAATGATGGTGGATACAATCAAAAGCAAAACTTTGTGAGTGATCAGAGTTCAAGAACAGAGGGAGAAAACAGAAAACACAGAGAGGATCTTTGAAGAATTGCTGACAGAAAACTTCCCTAATATCAAGAAAGATGAAAGCTGACCAACCGAGAAGCTTAAAGAATCCCATATAGGATAGACATCAAAAGAAATTCACCAAGGTATATCATAATCACACTCACTAAAGCCAAGACAAAGAAAGAATCCTGAAAGCAGCTCAAGAAAAATGAAAAGTCACATACAGAGGGGAAACATTAAGACTAAGTTCTGATTACGCAGCAGAAGCTATGCAGGCAAGAAGGCAATGGGGTGACATATATAAAACCTTGAAAGAAAGTAATTGCCAACCAACAATAATATATCCTGCAAAACTCTTACTCAGGTATGATGGTGAAATCAGGACATTTCCAGATAAACAGAAATTAGGGAAATATGTAAAACCCAAACCAAATTTACAAGAATTATTAAAAGGAGTCTTAAAGTTAGAGAACAAACAACATCAGATGACAGCATGAATCTAGGATGCAAGCCAACATCAACCAGATATCAACCTAGGAGTGAACTCTCAAGGATAAATCAAAACTAAAAGATTTACAACAGGGAATCAGAGAGGTTAATCTGTAAATGACAACAACATCAGAACAATAAAAGAAGGAATAAATCATGTAGGAAAATAAATTTCAAATGGAGAGGAAGGAAAGGCAATACCAACTAATAAAAAACTGTTTCAAACTTAGGAAGATATGGGTAAATTTCAACGTAACCACAAAGAAAGCTGACAAACCTACTTATCAAAATACAGAAGAAAAACATAAAGTCTCAGTAAACACAAAATCTACAAAAAAAATAGAAATGGAAAAAAATTCACAAAACACAAGGAAATCAGCACAGGAGAGTAAGGAACAAAGAAGATGTCAGCACCACAAAAAAAGCACTATAAAATGACAGCAATAAATTCACATCTATCAATAAATTAGACTGAATGCAAATGGCTTAAATGCACCCATAAAGAGACAGAGAATGACAGAATGGATAAAAAATATATCAAGCAAAGAGCAACCAAAAAAGAGCAGGAGTAGCCATGCTAATCCTAGATAAAATAGACTTTAAAACAAAATCCACCATAAAACAGAAAGAAAGACACTAGTGATTAAAGGCAAGATCCATCATGAAGACATAGCCATAATAAAAACCTGCGCACCCAAAGACAGGGCTCAAAAATACATAAAACAAACTCTAACAGCACAGAAAAGAGAAACTGACATTTCCACAGTAATAGTAGGAGACTTCAACACACCACTCTCAGTAAAGGACAGAACACCTAGACAGAAGCTTAACAAAGATACAGAAGACGTAAAGACCACAATCAGCCAACTAGACCTCATAAATATATATAGAACACTCCATCCAACATCTTCAAAGTACACATTCTTTTCCAACACACATGGAACATTCTCCAGAATAAACCACATTTTAGGCCTCAGAGCAACCCTCAACAATATCCAAAACACTGAGATAATAAAAAGTAACATCTCTGATCACAATGTTATCAAAGTAAAAATTAACAACAGGAAGAGCAAGGAAAACATCAAACACATGGAAACTGAATAACACCCTGCTTAAAAAAACACTGGGTAATAGAAGAAATAAAAGATGGGGAAAAAAATTCCTAGAATCCAACAAGAGTGAAAACACATCATGCCAAAAACTCTGGGACACATCAAAGGCAGTGCTCAGAGGTCAATTAATAGCAATAGATGCACACATCAAAAAAAAAAAAAAAAAAAGGGACAAAATCAAAACTTTAGCTACACAACTCGAACAAATAAAAAGAGAACGGCAAAAGAAGCTCACAGCAGCTTCAGAGCAGAAATAAATGAAATTGAGATAGAAAAACAATAGAAAGAATCAACAAAACCAAAAGTTGGTTCCTTGAAAGGATCAACAAAATCGACAAACCACTGGCCAAATTGACAAAAGAAAAACAGGAGAGGAAGGAAATAACTGAAATAAGAAATGAAATGGGGGACATTACAACAGATCCAACTGAAATAAAAAGGATCATAACAGAGTACTATGAAAAATTATACTCCAACAAATACTAAAACTTAGATGAAATGGGCAAATTTATAAAAATATATTACCTACCCAAACTAACATAAACTGATGTTGAAAATATGAACAGAGTCATAAGAAGAGAAGAGATTGAAAATGTAATTTAAAAAACTCCCAACAACAGAAAGCCCTGGCCCAGATGGCTTCACTGGAGAATTCTACCAGACACCAGTACTACTCACAGTATTTCAGAACATAGAAAAAGAAAGGATACTTCCAAATTCATTCTATGAAGCACCAAAACCCTGATATGAAAACCAGGAAAAGACACTACAAAAAAAGAAAGTTACAGACCAATATCTCTCATGAATATAGATGCAAAAATTCTCAACATAAGTCTAACCAATAGAATTCAGCATCATTTAAAAAAAATAATAAACCATGACCAAGTGGGATTCATACCAGGTATACAAGGATGGTTCAATATTAGAAAAGCAATCAGTGTAATCCACTACATAAGTAAATTAAAGGAAAAGAATCACATGATCATCTCAATTGATGCAGAAAAGGCATTCAACAAAATCCAACATCCATTCCTGATAAAAAATGATCAATAAAATAGGTATAGTAGGGAAATTCCTCCACATAATAAAGGGCATCTATACGAAACCAACAGCCAATGTCTTTCCTAATGGAGAGAGGCTGAAAACATTCCCCTTGAGAACAGGAACAAGACAAGGATGCTGTTTATCACCACTTCTATTTAACATTGTGTTAGAAGGCCGAGCTAGAGCAATAAGGTGAGAAAAAGAAATAAAGGGAACCCAAATTGGTAAAGAAGAAGTAAAACTTTCACTATTTGTGGATGATATATAGTATACGTAGAAAACCCGCAAGACTCCATGAGAAAACTACTGGAACTAATAGAAAGACTCAGCACAGTAGCAGGATACAAGATCAACATACAAAAATCAGTTAGATTCCTATATACCAAAAAAGAGAACTACAAAAAGGAAATCAGGAAAATAATACCATTTACAATTGCACCTAAAAAAATAAAATGCTTAGGAATAAATCTAACCAGGGATGTAAAATACCTATAGAAAGAAAACTATAAAACACTACTGCAAAAAACCAAAAGAAGTCTACATAAATGGAAAAACATACCATGCTCATGGATAGGTAGATTCGACCTTGTGAAAATGACAATTCTACCCAAAGCAATCTACAAATACAAATGCAATCCCAATGCAAATACCAACAACATTCTTTAAAGAGATGGAAAAATTAATCGTTTACTTTATATGGAAAGGGAAGAGGCCCCAGATAAGTAAAGCACTATTGAAGAAGAATAAAGTAGGAGGACTTGCACTACTTGACCTCAGAACCTACTATACAGCTATGGTAGTCAAAACAGCCTGGTACTGGTACAACAACAGATACATTAACCAATGAAACAGAATTGAGAACCCAGATGTAAATCTATCCACCTATGGTCACCTGATCTTTGACAAGGGCCCAAAGTCCATCAAATGGGGGAAAAGACAGTCTTTTTAACAAATGGCAAAACTGAAGGTCCATCTGCAAAAAAAAGAAACAGGACCTATATGTCACACCATATACAAAAACTAATTCAAAATAGATTAAAGACCTAAATATAAAACCAAAAACTATAAAGATCATAGAAAGAAAAATAGGATCAACACTAGAGAACCTAATTAACAGCATTAACAGGATAAAAACCATAAGTAACAACACACAAACTCCAGAAGATAAGGTAGATAACTGGGATCTTCTAAAAATTAAACACTTAAGCTCATGAAAAGACTTCACCAAAAGACTGAAAAGAGAACCTACACTGGGAAAATATTTTTATCTATGACAAATCTAACAAAGGTCTAATGTCTAAAATCTCCAAGAAAATCCAACACCTCTACAACAAAAAGACAAACAACCCAATTAAAAAATGGGCAAAGGAAATGAACATTCAAGCTGCCAACAGACACATGAGGAAAAGCTTGAGATCACTAGTTATTAGAGAAATGCAAATCAAAATCACCCCAGTATTACTGGCAAGAGTAAAAAAAAAACAAAACAAACAGAAAAAAACCCCAGAAGATAACAAATGTTGGAGAGGATGCAGGGAGATTGGAACTCTTATGCACTGCTGGTGGGAATGCAAAATGGTACAATCATTTTGGAAAAAGATATGGCACCTCTTTAGAAGGCTAGAAATAGAAATACAATAGGATGTAGCAATCCCACTCCTAGGAATATATCCTAGAGAAATAAGAGCCGTCACACGAATAGGCATATGCACACCCATGTTCATTGCAGCATTGTTCACAATAGCAAAAAGATGGAAACAACTTAGATGCTCATCAACAGATGAATGGATAAACATAGCGTGGTACATACACACAATGAAGTACTACTCAACAATAAAGAACAATGATGAATCTGCGAAGCATCTGACAATATGGATGAATCTGGGGGGCATTATGCTGAGTGAAATAAGTCAATCACAAAAGAACTAATTTTATATGAGACCACTACTATAAAAACTCATGAAAAGGTTTACACTCAAAAAGAAACAATCTTTGATGGTTACAAGGGAGGGGAGCAATGGAGAGGTAAAAACACTAAGTGGACAGTAGATAAGTGGTAACTAAGGTGACGGGTAAGACAGTACACAATATTGGAGAAGCCAGCACAGCTGTCCAAGGCAAGGTCACGAAAGCTACATAGACACATCCAAACTCCCTGAAGGACTTAATTACTGGACTCAGGGCTATGGGGACCATGGTCTTGGGGAACACCTAGGTCTATTGGCATAACAGTTTATAAAGAAAATGTTCTACATCCTACTTTGGTGAGTAGCGTCTGTGATCTTAAAAGCTTGTGAGTGGCCATCTATGGTACTCCACTGATCTCATGGCATCTGGAGAAAGGGAGAATGAAGAAAATCAAAGACACAAGGGAAAGATTAGTCCAAAGGACTAATGAACCACGACTACCACAGCCTCCACCAGACTGAGCCCAGCACAACTAGATGGTGCCCAGCTACCACCACTAACTGCTCTGACAGAGAGCACAATAGGGGGGCCTGGACAGAGCTGGAGAAAGATGTATAACAAAATTCTAACTCACAAAAAAGACCAGACTTACTGGTCTGACAGAGATTAGAGAAACCCCAAGAGTATGGCCCCAGGACACCCTTTAGCTCAGTAATTAAGTTAATCCTGAGGTTCACCTTCAGCCAAAGATTAGACAGGCCTATAAAACAAAATAAGACTAAATGGGCACACTAGCCCAAGAGCAAGGACTAGAATGCAGGAGGGAACAGGAAAGCTGATAATAGGGAACCTAAGGTCTAGAAGGGGAGAATGTTGAAGTGTAGAGTTGGTAACCAATGTCACAAAACAATATATGTACTAATTGTTTAATGAGAATTTTGTTCTGTAAACCTTCATCTAAAGTACAATAATAAAAAAAAAGTGATTGGTTTAAGACACAACCTAATCTTGTAGATTGAGTCCTGCCTCATTAACATAACTGCCACTAGTCCGACCTCATTAACATCATAGAGGTAGGATTTACAACACATAGGAAAATCACATCAGATGACAAAATGGTGGACAATCACAAAATACTGGGAATCACCGCCTTGCCAGGTTGGCACACAGCTTTTGGGGACACAATTGAATCCATAACAAGCCTTATTGCTGATATGGGGAAAGTTTTAGAGGTCTGGATAGAAGATCAAATCAACCACAACATTTGCTTAAGCCAAAGCCAAATCCAGAGCAAGGCTCTAACTCTCTTCAGTTCTCTGAAGGCTGAGATAGGTGAGGAAGCTGCAGAAGAGAAGGTTGAAGCTAACAGTGGTTTGTTCATGAGGTTTAAGGAAAGAAGCTTCCTCTATAACATAAAAAGTGCAAGGTGAAGAAGCAAGTGCTGACGTAGAAGCTGCAGAAAGTTATCCAGATCTAGCTAAGATAATTGATGAAAGTGATTACACTAAACAACATATTTTCAGTGTAAATGAAACAGCCTTATATTGGAAGAAGATGCCATCTAGGACTTTCATAGCTAGAGAGGAGAAGTCAATGCCTAACTTCAAAGCTTCAAAAGACAGGCTGACTCTTTTGTTAGGGGCTAGTGCAGCTGATGATTTTAAGTTGAAGCCAATGCTCATTTAGATTCTAAAAATCCTAGTGCCCTTAAGAATTATGCTAAATCTACTCTGTGCTCTGTAAATGAAACAGCAAAGCCTGGATGACAGCACATTTGTTTACAACATGGTTTTACTGAATATTTTAAGCCCACTGTTGAGACCTATTGCTCAGAGAAAAAGATTCCTTTTAAAATATTACTGCTCATTGACAATGCACCTGATCACGCAAGAACTCTGCTGGAGATGTACAAGGAGGTTAATGTTATTCTCATGCCCGCTAACACAATATCCATTCTGCAGCCCATGGGTCAAGGGGTAATTTTGACCATCAAATCTTATTATTTAAGAAATACATTTTGTAATGCTATAGCTGCCATGAAGCCCTGGTTGCGCAGTGGTTAAGGGCTCGGCTGCTAACCAACAGGTTGGCAGTTGAATTCCACTAGCCACTCCTTAGAAAAAGACTTATGGTGCAGTCCTACTATGTCCTATAGAGTGGTTATGAGTTGAAATCAACTCGACAGCAGTGGGTTTGTTTTTTGTTTTTTACAGCAGCCATAGATAGAGATTCCTCTGATGTATTTTGGGCAAAGTAAATTGAAAACCTATAAATGATTCACCATTCTAGATGCCATTAAGAACATTCTTGATTCATGGCAGGAGGTCAAATATCAACATTAACAGAAGTTTGGAAGAAGTTGATTCCAACCCTCATGGATGACTATGAAGAGTTCAAGACTTCAATGGACTCACTTCCAGGCAACATGGTGCTATAGAGAGAAGTACAACGCCGTCCCTCCACAGCAAGATCTGAAAAACTAAGTCAAACAGAGATGAATGTCAATCCTGAAACTCTAAGCATCAAATGAAGAGATAAAGAAGGACCGAATGGAATAAGAAACTGACAGAGAACAGAGATCTAGGAGAGATACATTCAGAGGTCTTCTATCAACCAATATAGCACAGATCAACTATCTTGGAGTCCTATCAGAGATTGGTGAACGGGGGTATGAGAAAGCAGCTTCACGGGGCTTCCAGCAGGAGACAGAACAACCGGTAACCAGCGATATATGCTTTCCCAACCTCCACCCTTCTTCACCCCCACTTGGCCTCCTCTGCTTCCTGTGGCCACAGTCTCTTGGCTGGGAAGCACTGGCTTCACCCCCGTGCCACTTGGATTCCACCTGCCCACACTGTACGGCTGCCTGAGTGCCATTTGTTGGCTGCCTAGCTTGCTTTTTTTGATTCCTTCCTTACCTCTCACCACTTCCTCCTCCTTTCTCTCAAATACCAGCTCCATGTGCCATCTTTGCTTCTTCCTGAAAGAAAGCAGTGAAACACTGCTTGACAGTAAAACTGCTTTGCAGCCCGTGCTGCCATGATGGTGGGATCCCTGGGGCTTTTTGGTTTGTTTGTTATGATTTGATTTGTTTCTTTTCTTTTTCTTTTCTCAGCTTGGGAGCCCTTTCTAGCTGTGCAGTACTGCACAGCTTGGAAGCTACTCCCTTCCTTTGGGCAGACATGTAGTGGGATCTCTGGAGGCATTTCTTTTTTCTTGTTTTTACTTTTATTCTTTGTTTTGTTTTCTTCTCTCTCTTTTCTCCTTTTTGTCTTTATTCATTTCTCAGTTTCTCTTCTCTCTATACTTACTTTCTCTTCCTGTCACCTGAATAGCTGGCACTGTGTGACACCTCTACCCCTTCTAGCCAGGCTGTACTTAATTGCCTGGGAGAAACTTCCCTAGTACTCACAGCCACACCAGTGGGATCCCGGATGGCTTTTCTTTTTTCCTAATTTTTATTTATTCATTTTTTTCTTTTACGCTTTTTCTTTTTCTTTTTTTTACTTTTTGTTTTTCTCCATGTCTCAGTCTCCCATCTCTCACTCCAACAGCAAGTTCCCTTAGCACTCTTTTTTGTTTGTTTGTTTGTATGTTTTTGGCTCCTGTTCGTCTCTTCTCTCTCTCTCCTCTTTCCCATATCAATCTTAGCCCACACATCACAATCTCTCCCCTCCGTTCTGTCTACCTGAACCATGCACTGAACATCATACTCCCAAGCAGCACAGGCACGGCCTACTGGAACCTGCCATGCACTGATTCCTGGCCCCTTCTGTTGGTTCTAGTACATGCCACAAACAACCCATCCCAGAAATTCCTCTTCAGCTAGACCTTCCCTGATATACCATACCTGAGTGACTGACCCTGCCCATTGGAGAAGGAAGCAACTATCTTGCCTACAGTTGAGCAAACAAAGAATGCACAGCCCGCCCGCTCCTACATAAAGAAATAAAAGGAAAAAGCAAGATGAAGCAATAACAAAAAAAATCTACAATCAATAAATGAGGAAAATAACTACTGAATGCCCTGATGATAGCAGGCAATATCAAAACATATAGAAAAACAGGACAGGATGGTTCCAGTAGACATCCAAAATAAAACACCAGATGACTTTCCAGTAGAAGAAAAGACACTAGAACTACATAATAGGGAATTCAGATCTCTAATATTCACAGCTATCCAAGAGTTGAAGCAAAAAGCAGACAAAAATGAGGAAAAAATAGACAAATTTATGGAAAATGCAGACAAATTCATGGAAAATACAGACAAAAAAACAAGAATTCAAGAAAATGATACAGGAACAAAATTCCAAAATATATTCAAACTAGAAATCATATGACAACAACAATTAGGAACCCAAAAGATAAACAACAAGATTTCAGAAATGGACAGTGTCACAGAAGGGCTGAGGAGCAGGTTTGAAAGGACGGAAGACAGGATCAGCGAAATTGAAAACAAACACTTGGATACAACACTGTTTCAGGAAAAATCAGAAAAAAGAATGAAGAAAAATGAACAAACCCTGAGAATTACGTGGGATACAATTAAAAGCAAAAATCTGCAGCTGATCGGAGTACCAAATGGGGAGAAAAGAGAAAACACAGAGAGGATCATTGAAGAACGGCCGACAGAAAACGCCTCCAATATCATGAAAGATGAAAAGCCAACCATCCAAGGAGCTCAATGAAACCCATATAGGATAGACCTCAAAAGAAAGTCACCAAGGCATATCATAGTCACACTCATTAAAACCGAAGACAAACAAAGAATCTTGACAGCAGCTTGGGAAAAGTCACATAGAGAGGAGAAACAATAAGACTAAGCTCGGATTATTCGGCAGAAACCATGCAGGCAAGAAGGCAATGGAATGACATATATAAAACCTTGAAAGAAAAAAAATGCCAGGCAAGAATAATATATCCTGCAAAATTCTTACTCAAATATGATGGTGAAATTAGGACATTTCCAGATAAACAGAAATTAAAGGATTATGAAAAAACCAAACTAAACTTACAAAGATTATTAAAAGGAGCCCTTCAATCTGAGAACAAACATCAGACCTCAGGCTGAATCTAGCATACAGGATTGTACCAGCCAGATACCAACTTTGGAAGTGAACTCTCAAGCACTATCCAAAACTAAAGAATTACAACAGTGAACCAGAGAGGTTAATCTGCAAATGACAACAACATCAGAACAATAAAAGAGGGAATAAATGGTGTAGGTATAGAACCTTCTAACGGAGAGGAAGGCAAGGCGATACAAAGTAATTATAGACTGGTTGAAACCTAGGCATATAAGGGTAAATTTCAAGATAAGTCCAAAGAAAGCTAACAAACCTACTCATTAAAATAAAGAAGAAAAACATAAAGTCTCAGTAAACACAAAATCTACAAAAACAAAAGAAAAGAAAAAAAAATCCACAAACAAAAGAAATTCAGCACTGGAGAGTAAGAGGAGCAAAGAAAACGTCAGCACCGCAAGAAAAAAGAAAGCACTAGAAAATGACAGCAATAAACTAACATCTATCAATAATTACACTAAATGTAAATGGCATAAAAACACCTATAAAGAGACGGAGAGTGACAGAATGGATAAAAAAACAGGATCCATCAATATGCTGTCTACAAGAGACACAAATTAGAAACAAACATGTAAATTTATTAAAATTCAAAGGATGAAAAAAGATATATCAAGCAAACATCTACCAAAAAAGAGCAGGAGTGGTGGTACTAATCTCAGATAAAATAGACTTTAAAACAAAATCACCATAAAAGACAAAGAAGGACACTATATAATGATACAGGGGATGATCTATCATGAAGACCTAACCATAATAAACATCTACACACCCAATGACAGGGCTCCCAAATACATAAAGCAAACTCTAAAGCACTGAAAAGAGAACTGGACAGTTTCACAACAATAGTAGGAGACTTTAACATGCCACTCTTGGTAAACGACAGAAAGAAACTCAACAAAGATACATAAGACCTAAAGGGCACAATCAGCCAACTTGACCTCATAGACATATATAGAACACTCCATCCAACTGCTGCAAAGTACACATTCTTTTCCAATGCACATGGAACGTTCTCCAGAATAGACCACATCTTAGACCACAGAGCAATCCTCAACAAGATCCAAAACACTGAGATAATTCAAAGTATCTTCTCTGACTCCAATGCCGTCAAGGTAGAAATTAACAATAGAAAAAGCAAGGAAAAAAAATCAATTACATGGAAACTGAACAATACCCTGCTTACACATCAGTGGGTAATAGAAGAAATCAGAGATGGAATCAAAAAATTCCTAGAATCAAAGGAGAATGAAAACACATCATACCAAAACCTTTGGGACACAACAAAGGCAGTCCTCAGAGGAAAAATTATAGCAATAGAAGCACACATCAAAAAAGAAGAAAGGGACAAAATCAAACATTAACTACAGAACTCGAACAAATAGGAAGAGAATAGCAAAAAAAGCCCACAGCACTAGAATAAAGGAAATAGTAAAAATCAGAGCTGAAATAAATGAAATAGAGAACAGAAAAACAATAGAAAGAATCAATAAAACAAAAAATTGGTTCTTTGAAAGGGTCAACAAAATCGACAAATCCTTGGCCAGACTGGCAAAAGAAAAACAAGAGAGGATGCAAATAAACCAAATAAGAAATGAAATGGGGGACATTACAACAGACCCAACTGATATAAAAAGAATCACAACAGATTACTATGAAAAACTGTACTCCAACAAATTTGAAAACCAAGAGGAAATTGTATCAATTTGAAGAAACACAGTGCCTAGCCAAACTAACACAAAGTGATGTTGAAAATCTGAACAGACCCATAACAAGAGAAGAGATTGAAAAGGTAATTAAAAAAAACTCCCAACAAAAAAAGCCCTGACCCAGATGGCTTCACTGGAGAATTACCAAACATTCAGAGGGGAGCTTATACCAGTACTACTCAAACTATTTCAGAACATAGAAAAGGAAGCGACATTTCTGAATTCATTCTATGAACACAGCATAAGCCTTTTACCAAAACCAGGCAAAAATGCCACAAAAAAGAAAATTACAGACCAATATCTCCCATGAATATAGATACAAAAATTCTCAACAGAATTCTAGCCAATAGAATTCAGCATCATATCAGAAAAATAATACACCACGACCAAGTAGGATTCATACCAGGTATGCAAAGATAGTTCAACATTAGAAAATCAATCAACATATTCCACTGCATAAATAAAAGAATCACATGATCATCTCAACTGATACTGAAAAGGCATTCAACAGAGTCCAGCATCCATTGCTGATAAAAATTCTCAATAAAATAGGTATAGAAGGGAAATTTCTCAACATGATAAAGGGCATCTATACAAAACTGATGGCCAACATCATTCTTAATGGAGAGAGGCTGAAAATATTTCCCTTGAGAAAAGGAACAAGACAAGGATGCCCTTTATCACCACTCCTATTTAACATTGTGCTGGAAGTCCTAGACAGAGCAATAAGGCAAGAAAAAGAAATAAAGGGTATACAAATTGGTAATGAAGAAGTTAAACTGTCCCTGTTTGAGGATGATATGATACTATACATAGAAAACCCAAAAGACTCCACAAGAAAACTACTGGAAGTTATAGATTTAGCAGAGTATCACGATACATGATAAGTATAAAAAAGCAGTTGGATTCCTATACATGGAGAAAGAGAAAAATGAAAAGGAAATCAGGAAAACAATACCATTTATAATAGCCCCTAAAAATAAAATTCTTAGGAATAAATCTAACCAGGGTTGTAAAAGACATATACAAAGAAAACTACAAAACACTACTGCAAGAAGCCCAACAGGATCTACATAAATGGAAAAACATACCATGCTCATGGATAGGGAGACTGAACATTGTGAAAATGACAATTCTTTCTAAAGCTATCTACAAATACAGTGTAATCTCGATCCAAATACCCACAACATTCTTGAAAGAGATGGAAAAACTAATCATTAACTTTATGTGGAAAGGTAGGAGGCACTGGATAAGTAAAGCACTACTGAAGAAGAATAAAGTAGGAAGACTTGCACTACCTGACTTAAGAACCTGCTATACAGCTACAGTAGTCAAAACAGCGTGGTACTGGTACAATGACAGATACATTGACCAATGTAACAGAGTTGAGAACCCAGATGTAAATCCAGCCACCTATGGTCATCCAAACTTCGGCAAGGGCTCAAAGCCCATTAAATGGGGAAAAGACAGTCTTTTTAACAAATGGTGCTGGCAAAACTGGATGTCCATCTGCAAAAAAATAAAACAGGACCCATACCTCACACCATATGCAAAAACTAATTCAAAATAGATCAAAGACCTAAATATAAAGCACAAAACTATAAAGTTTATAGAAGAATAGGATCAATGCTAGAGGCCCTAATACACAGCATTAACAGGATACAAACCATAACCAACAACACAAGCTTTAGAAGGTAAGCTAGATAACTGGGATCTTCTAAAAATTAAACACTTATGCTCATCAAAAGACTAAAAAGACCAAAAGAGTAAAAAAAGAACCTACAGACTGGGAAAAAATTTTTGGACATTACAATTAGACAAAGGTCTAATCTCTAAAATCTACAAGAAAATCCAACACATCTACAACAAAAAGACAAATAATCCAGTTAAAAAATGGGCAAAGGAAATGAACAGACACTACACCAAAGAAGACATTCAAGAGGCCAACAAACACATGTGGAAATGCTTGCCTTCACTAGCTGTTAGAGAAATACAAATTAAAACCACAGTGAGATATCATCTCACCCCGGCATTACTGGCATGAATGAAAAAACTGGAAATAACAAATGTTGGAGAGGCTCTGGGGAGATTGGAACTCTTATGCACTGCTGGTGGGAATGCAAAATGATACAACCATTTTGGAAAATGATACCGCACTTCCTTAGAAAGCTAGAAATAGAAATACAATAGGGTGCAGCAATCCCATTCCTAGGAATATATCGTAGAGAAATAAAAGCTGTCACATGAATAGACATACACATACCCATGTTCATTGCAGCATTGTTCACAATAGCAAAAAGATGGAAACAACCTAGATGCCCATCAACAGATGAATGGATAAACAAACTATGGTACATACACACAATGGAGTATTACGCAACAATACAGAATAATGATGAATCTGTGAAGCATCTCATAACATGGGTCAAACTGGAGGACATTATGCTCAGTGAAATAAATCAATCACAAAAAGATAAATATTGCATGAGACCTCTATTGTAAAAACTCATGAAAAGGTTTACACACAAAAAGAAACAATCTTTCTTGGTTAAGAGGGATGCGAGGAGGGAGTGGAAATACTACATAGATAATAGATAAGTGGTGACTTTGGTGAAGTGGGTATGACAGTACACAATTATGGGGAAGCCAGCACAATTTGTACAAGAAAAGATCATGGAAGCTCCATAGACACGTCCAAACTCCCTGTCTGACTGAATTGCTGGGTGGAGTGTTGTGGGGACCATGGTCTCCGGGAACATCTAGCTCTATTGGCATAACACAGTTTATAAAGAAAATGTTCTACATTCTACCTTGATGAGTAGTGCCTGGGGTCTTAAAGCCTATGAGAAGCCATCTTAGATACTCCACTGATCTCACCCCTTCGGGAGTAAGGGAGAATGAAGAAAATAAGATACGAGGGAAAGATTAGTCCAAAGGACTAAGGGACCACAACTACCATGGCCTCCACCAGACTGAGTCAAGTACAACTAGATGGTGTCTGGCTACCACCAACAGACTGCTCTGACTGGGATTACAACAGAAGGTCCTGGACAGAGCTGGAGAAAATTGTAGAAAAAAAGTTCAAACTTAGAAAAAAAGACCAGACTTACTAACCTGAAAGAGACTGGAGAAACCCCGAGAGTATGGCCCCTGGACACCCTTTTAGCTTAGTAACAAAGTCACTCCCAAGGTTCACCGTTCAGCCAAAGATTAGACAGCCACATGAAAAAAAAAAAAAAATGAGACTAATGAGGCACAACAGTCCAGGGGGAATGACTAGAAGGCAGGAGGGGACAGGAAACCTGGTAATAGGGAACCTCAGGTCGAGAAGCGAGAGTGCTGACATATCGTCGGGTTGTTAAGCATTGTCATAAAACAATATGTGTACGAACTGTTTAATGAGAAACTATTTGTTTTGTAAACCTTCATCTAAAGTACAAGAAAAAAAAAAGACTTCAGTGGAGGAAGTAAATAACTCCAGATATGGTAGAAATATCGAGAGAAATAGAATTAGAAGTGGAGCCTGAAAATGTGATTGAATTGCTGCAATGTCATGATAAAACTTTAACGGATGAGGAGTTGTTTCTTATGGATGAGCAAAGAAAGTGGTTTCTTTTTTGTTTGTTTGTGTATTGTAATTTAAATGAAGTTTACATTTCAAGTTAGTCTCTCATACAAAAATTTATATATACATTGTTATAGGACCCTATTTGCTCTTCCCATGCTGTGACAGTACACTCCTTCTTTCCACCTCTGATTTCCCATGTCCATTCAACCAGCTCCTAATCCTCTCTGCCTTCCCATCTCACCTCCGGACAGATGCTGCCCATTTAGTCCCTTGTATCTACTTGAGCTAAGAGGCACACTCCTCACGAGTATCACTTTATGTCCTACAGTCCAGTCCAATCCCTGTCTGAAGAGTTGGCCTCAGAAATTGTTTTAGTTCTGGGCTGATAGAGACTCTGGGGCTTTGCTTTCTGGGGTTCCTCCAGTCTCCTTTAGACCATTAAGTCTGGTCTTCTTACTAGAATTTGAGTTCTGCACCCCACCTTTCTCCTATTCCATCAGGAACTCTCTGTTATGTTCTCGGTCAGGGCGGTCATTTGTGGTAACCGAGCACTGTCTAACTCTTCTGGACTCTGGTTTATGTGGCCCTTTCTGTCTCTTGGGCTAATAACTTTCCTTGTGTCTTTGGTGTTCTTCATTCTCCTTTACTCCATGTGGTTGGGACCAACTGATGTGTCTTAGATGGCCACTTGCAAGCTTTTAAGACCGCAGACACCACTCACCAAAGTGGGATGCAGATCATTTTCTTAATAAACTATGTTATGCCGTTTGACCTAGATGTCCCCTGAAAGCATGGTCCCCAGACCCCTACCCCTGCTACTCTGTCCCTCAAAGTGTGTGATTGTATTCAGGAAACTTCTTAACTTTGGTTTAGTCCAGTTGTGCAGACTTCCTCTGTAGTGTGTGCTGCCCTTCCCTTCACCTAAGATAATTCTTATCTACAATCTAGTTAGTAAATAACCCTCACCCTCCCTCACCACCCTCGTAACCATCAAAGAATATTTTCTTCTGTGTTTAAACCTTTTCTTGAGTTCTTATAATAGTTATCTTATACAATATTTGTCCTTCTGTGACTGACTAAATTCACTCAGCATAATGCCCTCCAGATTCCTCCATGTTATGTTTCACGGCTTCATCGTTGTTCTTTATAGTCGCGCAGTATTGCATTGTGTGGCTATACCATAATTTGTTTATGCATTCTTCCTTTGATGGGTGCCTAGGTTGTTTCCATCGTTTTGTTGTTGTGAACAGAGCTGCAGTGAACACGGGTGTGCATATATCTATTCGTGTGATGGCTCTTATTTCTCTAGGATATATTCCAAGAAGTGGGACAGCTGGATCGTATGGTACTTCTATTTCTAGCTTTTTAAGGAAGTGCCAATTGATTTCCAAAGTGGTTGTACCATTTTACGTTCCCACCAACAGTGTATAAGTGTTCCAGTCTCTCCACAACCTCTCCAACATTTATTATTTTGTGTTTTTTGGATTAATGTTATCACTGTTGGGGTGAGATGATATCTCATTGTAGTTTTGATCTGCATTTCTCTAATGGCTAATGATCATGAGCATTTCTTCCTGTGTCTGTTAGCTGACTGAATATCTTCTTTGGTGAAGTGCCTGTTCGTATCCTTTGCCCATTTTCTCATTGGGTTATTTGTTGTTGAGGTTTTGCAGTATCTTGTAGATTTTAGAGATCAGATGCTAATCGGATTTTTTGTAGCCAAAAATCTTTTCCCAGTCTGTAGGTTGTCTTTTTACTCTTTTGATGAAGTGTTTTGATAAGCATAAGTGTTTGATTTTTAGGAGCTCCCAGTTAACCAGTCTCTCTTCTGGTGCTTATGCATTGTTACTTACAATTTGTATTGTGTTTATGCTATGTATTAGGGCTTCTAGCATTGTCCCTATTTTTTCTTCCATGATCTTTATCATTTTTTATTTTATGTTTAAGTCTTTGATCCATTTTGAGTTAGTTTTTGTGCATGTTGTGAGATATGGATCTTGTTTCAGTTTTTTGCAGGTGGATATCCAGTTATGCCAGCACCATTTGTTAAAGAGACTGTCTTTTCCCCAATAGATGAACTTTGGGCCTTTGTCATATATCAGCTGCTCATAGGTGGATGAATTTATGTCTGGATTCTCAATCTGTTCCATTGGTCTATGTATCTGTTGTTGTACCAGTACCAGGCTGTTTTGAGTACCATGGCAGTAGGTTTTAAAATCAGGTAGTGTGAGGCTTCCCATTATGTTCTTCTTCTTGAGTAATGCTTTACTTATCTGGGGCCTCTTCCCTGTCCATGTGAAATTAGTGATTTGTTTCTCCATTTCCTGAAGAAATGCCATTGGAATTTTGATTGGGATTGCATTGTATCTGTAGATCTCTTTGGGTAGAATTGACATTTTCACAATGTTGAGTCTTCCTATCCATGAGCAAGGTATGTTTTTCCACTTATGCAGGTCTCTTTTGGTTTCTTGCAGTAGTGTCTTGTAGTTCTCATTGTATAGGTCTTTTACGTCTCTGGTTAGATTTATTCCTAAGTATTTGATCTTTTGGGGGGCTATTGTAAATGGTATTGATTTGGTGATTTCCTCTTCGAGGTTCTCTTTGCTTTTTAAAACTTTAAAGAGGTCTTTTGCAAATTGATTCCAACACATGGTGATCCCATGTGTGCAGCGTAGAACTGCTCCATAGGGTTTTCAAGGCTGTGACCTTTGAGAAAATGGCCAGGCCTATCTTCCAAGATGCCTCTGGATGGGTTTGAACTACAACCTTTTGACTAGTAGTTGGGTGCTTAACTGTTTGTGCCACACAGGGACATTTTGAGCCTAAACTTATAACAATTATTTCATCAAAATTTATTTCACATATTCAAGCTCATAGACTGTGTAACCAGATTTATCAATCTATCTTCACTCAGAGTTCAACAAAAAAAATTGTTTGTCAATTTTAGTTTGAAACCTATCTTTCATGTAAAAATAGCAGATATACAAGTAGTTAGGAAAAATCTCAACTAAAGTGTTTAATTTGGCCACAATTCATAAAAATCTCATTTTACAATAAATTCCAGAAACTGCTATACTGTCATGTATTTGTTTGGGATTGATTCTAACTGCTTCGAAAGTCTCTACAGTCAAATATTTTAAATAAAAACTCCAAGTAGTCACATGAAATGACAATTTATGTAACTCCAGCTTTGTTTCTTTGTCTTTCCTACCATCCTGTTATCATTATTAATTTCTAATCTACTATTTAAGCACAAAAACTTGTAGTACCACAGGGGTTGGGGACATGACCAGCACCCAGCTCAAATAATTCCAAACTATTACAAACTTACTCTTGAAACAAAGTTTTTGTAGCTGAGTCCAAGTGTGTGAAGAGTCAACTCTTAACTGAGAATTCTCCAAATTAACTATCACATAGAATACGATTTTTTGTATTTGTAAGTGCCAATTTCAAGCTTAAATATATATTACTAAAACTCAACAAAAAGCAGTATTTTGGAAATTAACCAATGAAAGGTTGTAGGGGAGAGAGTATTGTTTGGAATTTTTTTTCATTTTATTCTTTTTAAATTCTCTACAGACAATGGACTCCCTTACTGCATGCACCCAGGGTGCACTGCTTCCACGACCCTGACCTTGGTACCGAATGGACAAAATGTCAGACAAAAATATCTTATCAAAACTGACTCTCTGGGCACTAAAACAAAATGTATATAAGAATGTTCATGGCAATATTGTTCATAACTGCCCCAAAATATGGAGACAACCATAATGTCCATCAACAGTAGAATGGACAAATAGCCTATGGTATAGTCATGAATACTCTACATTCAAACCCTTTTCTAACAGTGCCCTGTTTTTTCTAAAACACCTAAAGCAATTTATTACAATATATGTGTTCATTTGTTTACTTATTTACTGACTGTTTCCCCCACTGGTTGGTAAGCTCCATGAAGGCAAGCATGAAGTTCCAATTTACATCTAGCACCCAGTATGGTGTCTGAAGCATGTCTGAAATCATCTGTTATATGAACGAATGGATGGTTAGAGTTGAGCCCTGCTTGTCTGGGCGCCATTCTGTCACTTTGAGGTGATTTTAGTGTGATCCATTATACATTTATTGTTTCTTTCATTCTCAAAGAAAACATTTATTTTCCTCGTTTTCAAGCTTTTGGAAGATCCCCACTGTATGCCTAAATACGGACAACAGAGACATACTCAGCGGAAATCCATTTCACATCAACCACCGCCTAACATCAGTCAGAATATAACAAATAAAAATTATTAGCATTTATTATGTGCTTACTCTTTACAGGAACTACCATAAGAGTCTCATGTGTAACTCCTTCAATCTTCAGGGCAATCAGATGAGGCAAGTACTAGTATTATCATCATTTTGCAGATGAATAAAAAGAGGCACGTAGAGTAACTTTTTCAAAGTCATACAGTTAGTAAATAGTAGATCTGGATTCAAACCCAATAGTGCTATGCTGCATCAAATATTCAGAGTTGAAAATCACAGTATTATTAATTGTAGCTCACACTGCAAATTGGTTGGCAGGTTGAGCAGCATTGCCTGGGTTGTGTGGTGACGAGAAGACAGAGCTGATGGGCACCACATGGGGTCTGTGAAGCTGGGCTTCAGAAAGCCAGTGTTCATGGGATCTTCCTATAAAGAACTCTTCAGATCCCACCTTTTTCCTGTGTTGGGTAATCGGAGGATTTAACTGGAGGAGCCAGGATTGTGTCTCTTGTGATCCTGGCTGGGGGCTCAGACAGCCTGTTGCTACTGGAGTCATCTGTAATTAGAGGATTAAATCATCTCATATTTGGGCTGACTGCAGGCATCCTTGACAAGCATCAGTCTTACTGATGGTATGAATGTCACTGTGGTTGTGGTTCCATGTAGAGACAGATAGAACTTCAGAAAAATAGAACAGGAAAATAAACCACAGAAAACCTTTCAAGTTTTTATTTCTGCCTGCTCAGGTTTTCTCCCTTTTTGTGATCATTCCATGAGCAGGGATACCTGGCCATCCTCCTTCTTCCCTCCTAACTCTGCCACCCTACAGACTGACTACAACACAACATCCACACAGCTCTTAGCACACCGTACAGTATTATACACACACTAGGGACATTGTAGCTTTCCATACACAGTTTGTGTGACATTGGGAAAAGCCTCAATAATTTCTTCTGAAGATATTCTTCCTTTCACTGGCTCCTCCCTGTACACCAGGTTTTGAGCTGGAACCGGAGGCCCCTAGAAGTACTGACCCTTAAAGACCCAACCCTCAATCTTTTTGAACTTTCTTCTGGTCAGCTATGTGATTATTATCAAACTATAACATTCTTGTTGGAAAAACATTAAATAACATAAAACTGCATTAAGGAGAAAGTGAATGTTGTTGATGATAGGTGTCGTTGAGTCCATTCTACCTCATAGCAGCACTATGTACAACAGAACAAAACACTGCCCAGTGCTGCACCATCCTCACAATAGTTTTTATGCTTGAGCCCAATGTTGCAGTCATTGTGTCAATTCATCTTATTGAGGGTCTTCTTCTTTTTCACTCATCCTCTACTTTACCAAGCATGATGTCCTTTTCCAAGGACTAGACCCTCCTGACAATACGTCCAAAGTACATGAGACAAAGAGTCCATGTTCTCCCTTCTAAAGAGCATTCTGGCTGTACTTCTTCCGAGACAGATTTGTTCTTTCCTCTGGCAGTCCATGGTATATTCCTTACTCTTTGCCAACACCATAATTCAAATGCATCAATACTTCTTCAGTCTTCCTTATTCATTGCCTAGCTTTCATATGCATATGAAGCGATTGAAAATACCATGGCTTGGCTCAGGTACACCTTAGTCCTCAAAATGACATCTTTGCTTTTTAACACTTTAAAGAGGTTTTTTGCAGCCAATTTGCCCCATGCAATACACCGTCTGATTTCTTGACTGCTGCTTCCATGGGTGTTGATAGTGGATCCAAGTAAAATGAAATCCTTGACAATTTCAATGTTTTCTTCATTTATCATGATGTTGCTTATTGGCCCAGTTGTGAGGATTTTTTGTTTTCTTTAGGTTGAGGTGTATAATCCATACTGAAGGCTATAGTCTTTGGTGTTCATCAGCAAGTGCTTCAAGTCCTCTTCTCTTTCAGCAAGCAAAGATGTGTCATCTGCATATCGCAGGTTGTAAATGAGTCTTCCTCCAATCCTGATGCCTCATTCTTCTTCATATAGTCCAGTTTCTCAGATTATTTGTTCAGCATACAGATTGAATAAGTATGGTGAAACGATACAACCCTGACGAACACCTTTTCTGACTTTAAACCACGCAGTATCCCTTGTTCTGCTTGAACGATTGCTTCTTGGTCTATGTACAGGTTCCACATGAACACAATTAAGTGTTCTGGAATTCCTATTCTTCGCAATGTTATCCGTAATTTGTTATGATTCACACAGTTGAATGAGTTTGTGTAGTCAATAAAACACAGGCAAACATCTTTCTGGTATTCTCTACTTTCTGTCAAGATCCATCTGACACCAGCAATGATATCCCTCGTTCCACATACTCTTCTGAATTCGGCTTGAATTTCTGGCAGCTCCCTGTTGATGTTCTGCTGCAACCATTTTTTAATTATCTCCAGCAAAATTTTACTTGCGTGTGTTATTAATGGTATTGTCAATAATTTCTACATTCTGTTGGGTCACCTTTCTTTGGAATGAGTATATATCTGGATCTCTTCCAGTTGGTTGGTCAAGTAGCTGTCTTGCAAATTTCTTGGCATAGACAAGTAAGAGCTTTCAGTGTTGCATCATTTGTTGAAACATCTCAATTGGTAGTCTGTCAATTCCTGGAGTTTTGTTCTTCTCCAATGCCTTCAGGGCAGCTTGGACTTCTTTCATTATCTTCCTTCGTTGATCTACCTCCTGAAATGGTTATACATTGAAAAATTCTTTTTGGTACGGTGACTGTGTGTATTCCTTTCATCTTCTTTTGATGCTTCCTGCGTCATTCAATATTTGGCCCATAGAATCCTTCAGTATAGCTACTTGAGGCTTGAATTTTTTCTTCAGTTTTTTTAGCCCAAGAAATGTCGAGTGTGTTCTTCCCTTTTGGTTTTCTAACTCCAGGTCTTTACACCTTTCGTTATAATACTTTACTTTGTCTTCTCAAGCCGCCCTTTAAAATCTTCTATTCAGCTCTTTTACTTCATCATTTCTTCCATTCGCTTTAGCTACTGTATGTTCAAGAGCAAGTTTCAGAGTCTCTTCTGACATCCATTTTGTTCTTTTCTTTCTTTCCTGTTTTTTTAATGACCTTTTGCTTTCTTCATGTATGATGTCCTTGATGTCACTCCACAACTGGTCTGGTCTTTGATCATTTGTGTTCAATACATCAAATCTATTCTTGAGATGGTCTCTAAATTCAGGTGGGATAAATACAAGGTCGTACTTTGATCTCATGGACTTGTGTTAATTTTCTTCAGCTTCAACTTGAGCTTGCATATGAGCAATTGGTGGTCTCTTCTGCAATTGGCCCCTGGCCTTGTTCTGACTGATGATACTGAGTTTCTCCATCCTCTCTTTCCACCGATGTAGTTGATTTGATTCCTGTGTATTTTATCTGGCTAGGTCCATGCATATAGTCACCATTTATGTGGTTGGCAAAAGGTATTTCCAATGAATAAGTCACTGGTCTTGCAAAATTCTATCATTCAATCTCCAGCATCATTTCTATCACCAAGGCAATCAATATTTTCCAACTACTGTTCCTTCTTCTTTGTTTCCAACTTTTTCATTCCAGTCACCAGTAAATATCAATGTGTCTTGATTGCATGTTTGATCAATTTCAGACCGTAGAAGGTGGTAAAAGTCTTCAATTTCTTCATCTTTGGCATTAGTGGTTAGTGCGTAAATTTTAATAATAGTTGTATTAACTGGTCTTCCTTGTAGGTGAATGGATATATCACTGACAGCATTGTACTTCAGGATAGATCTTAAAATGTTCTTTTTGACAATGAATGTAATGCCATTCCTCTTCAATTTGTCATTCCTGGCATAGTAGACCATATGATTGTCAGATTCATAATGGCCAATACCAGTCCATTTTAACTCACTAATGCCTAGGATATCAATCTTTATGAGTTCTGTTTCAATTCTGATGATTTTCAGTTTTCCTGAAGTCATACTTCATACATTCCACATTCCGACTATTAATGGATGTTTGCAGTTTTTTCTTCTCATCTGGAGTCATGCCACATCAGCCTATGAAGGTCCTAAAAGCTTTACTCCATCCACATCATTAAGGTCAACTATATACTTTGAGGAGGCAGCTCTTCTCCAGTAATAGTTTGAGTGCCTCCTAACCTGAAGGGGTCATCTTTTAGCACTATGTCAGTGTTCTGCTGCTATCTGTAAGGTTTTCACTGGATAATTGGTTTTTTTTTTTGGAAGTAGATCTCCAGGTCCCTCCTACTAGTCTGTCATAGTCTGGAAGCTCCACTGAATCCTGTCCACCATGGGTGATCTTGCTGGTATTTGAAATACTGAAGACATAGCTTCCAGCCTCACAGCAACACAAAAGGAGAAAGTGAAAGCCCCGTGTAATTCCACCCACACCCCAGAGACGATCTTTCTTATTAGCTCAGTTCCTATATTTATAAATCCCTTCAAAGCATATAAAACTATAGATAGATAGATAGATATAGATAGATGTTAACATAAATTATAAAATATTATTTTTACTATACTATAATTTTCTTACTCAAAAATATTTTATTCACATTAGAACACGTTTGTAAAATTTGAAAGATAGATCTACCTTATTCATACTAATCACTGCATATTCCAAAAGCAAACCTATCTGAGTGAAGAGAATCTCCATTCATCCAGATAAAAAGCAAACTATCTTCCTTGGCACTCCTTCCTCCCTCAACATTTCCCCAAAACCAGTCATTCACCAAGTCCTGGTGAATTTGCTTCCTGAATTCACATAAATCCACTCCTCTCAATCACTATCACCACCACTCAAATCCAAACTACCATCTTCTCTCACCTAAACTTTTGCAATTGTCTCTCAATTAGTAGCTTTTCAAAATATAAATCTGATCAGCTTACCAACCCCAGCATCTAGTTCCCATGCTTTAAAAACACTGTTATAGGTTGTCTTTATTCTCGAGCTATGTCTTAATATGACCCATGGGTCCTTATGAGAAGGTCCCTGTAGGTGCAAAAGATCATGCACATTAAAAATTTTGATAATATTTATTAATTTGGTCTCCAGAAAGGTAGGCCAAGATACATCACCACCAATGATATTTGAAAGTGCTAATGAGAAACTTTTTTTTTTTAACTCCTCCCCATCTTACCACAACCCTATACCAGAAAAACTCTTAGGGTCTAAATGTTTATTTTGCCAGCATTATGTCTTTACATCCATAAAAATAATATGATTTGAGGAAATTTCAAATTAATACAGAAAATGCTACAGTAGCTTCTGCTCTGCCAGCAGCTATGTCTCTACACAAAGGCTCAGTTGGGAGGTAATTACAAACCATAGCATCCCAGGCCTCTCGCAGACCTGCAAGAGAGTGGGTCTGCTTAACTTCTATCACTTCCAATTTCAGTATCTCTCCAGCAGCCAGCCGAAGGCTGCCATCTGGTTTATGAAGAGAAGTTTCTGAATGGTTTGTTCTTCAATCTGGAAAAGTGCTTCGTATCTATTTCCTCCCAATAAGCACTCATTTTAACCATTGTCTGGGGATCAATTTGAGGCCACACCTTCCCCAGGCATTTTTTCCTGGATTAATTATTGATTAATCCTCAGAAAATTAAGAAATCTCTGATCAAAGAGTGAAGTCACATTTTGAACCCATTTTTTTCTGGATTCTGGTTCAGTTCAACCTGCTACTGACCATTACTCAGATTTTTTATGCAAGCTACAGAATAAAGCAATAGCCTAAATTTTCCCCCAAATGTAGCTCCCATATTTCATTTATTTATTTATTCATTCATTCATTCAATAAAGAGCTGTGGGACATCTACTATATGCCAAGCACAGGGAAATAGCAAAGAAAAAGAAACAACCCCTGTTCTGGAACTTGCAGCCTAGCAAACTAGTATATAAGACAATACAAGGCCCCAGGATAATGGGCCATTTCTGACTTTTATTCAAGGCCACATTTCTGTCTTCATCGCTCAACTTCAGATCTCATCTAGGGGTCATGCTGAGACACCAACAGAGCCTGTACTTTATTTTCCCAGAGATAACCTGCCCAAAAAAGACAAAACCTTCCCAATCTAAGTTCTGAGGATTTTTGTGCTGTTTTTCTTGTCTCCTTTAAAAGGAAACCTTCCTAGCCCCTGTGGTAGATTGAATTATTAGTTCCAATTAGTCATCCCTCCTTGCATTCACGCCCTTTGCCAAGTAAGTAACTTTGCAATTCCTCCCATGGGAGGACCTTGACCTTGAGCTCAGCCATGAGATTTGCTCTGGCCAACAGATGTTAGCAAACATGATGCAAAAAAAAAAAAAAAAAAAAAAAATGCTTGCTCTGGCTTGCTCCTTTGTACTTCCACTATTACCATGACAAGAGCAAGCCCCAAGCATTCCATTGACACAAGGAGGATGAAAGACACCTAGAACAGGCCTGGACTCAACCTGCAACCTGAAGTCCAGTCCAGCAGAACTCAGTCTAGATTAGCCCACCCTCAAATGGTTCACAGGTGCATGAGTGACGATAAATGATTGTTGATTGAAGGCACTAAGTTTGGGGTGCTTTGGTACACTGCAACAGATGATTGATACAGTCTCCTACAACTGGTGTAAACATTCCTAAGTCCCTCCTCTCTACCATCCTGTTAGGTCTTCCTCTGTAAGCCCAAACCAAAGGATGACCAGGCTTTAAAATTTTAAAAATTTTTGAGGGGAGATTGTCCCTTGGGGAACTATCACAAATGGAGTATTTTCTACAAACAGATGGAGCTTTATCTAACTGTTCCTCTGTCCCCTTTTTGTCTAATGAAGCTGCTGTCTCAGCTCCCTTCAAAACTCCCTCCAACCAAATAGCACAGGATGCTTCTAGGATCCTTCTTGAAGGAATTCTGGGGGTGGGGGGGAACTGCAGGTTTTGAGCCAGACAGCTTGGCATTTAAAGCATGAATCTCAAGTTCATTAGCTCTGTGACATTGAGTAGGTTACGTAAAGTCTCTAGATCTCATTTTACTTGTCTGAAAAATGAGGCTGTTACACATCCCAAACTAAATAATATCATCTGTAAGAAATAATTGACACTGGACTCCTGGTCTCAATATTGTGATTCAGTAAAAGTTATAGGGTGTTTTTTATTGTTTAATTTTTTTTTAACTGTTGCTATTTTGTGAGTTTTGTTTTCTATTTTTATCTAATCACCATTCTTTACTGTGTCTTGGGAACTCTCACAACTAAAGAAGTAAAAAGAGGACTTCCTAAAAGAGAAAAGTACATTTGAATAAATGTTTTACACAGGCATACCTTGGAGATATTGCGGGTTCAGTTCCAGACCACTCCAATAAAAAGAATATCACAATAAAGCAAGTCACAGAACTTTTTGTTTCCCTATACCTGTAAAAGTTATGTTTACATTATACAGTAGTCTATTAAGTGTGCAATAGCATTATGTCTAAAAAAAGTATATACCTTAATTAAAAAATACTTTATTGCTAAAAAATGCTAACCATCATCTAAACTTTCAGAGAGTGTGATATTTTTGCTGGTGGAGGACCTTGCCTCAATGTCTGATGGCTGCTGACTGATCAGGGTGGTGGTTGCTGAAGGTTAGGGAGGCAGTGGTAATTTCTTAAAATAAGACAACAATGAAGTTTGCCTCATTGATTGACTCTTCCTTTCACCAAAGATTTCTCTGTAGCAGGCAATACTGTTTGATAGCATTTTACCCATGGTAGAACTTCTTTCAAAATTGGAGTCAGTTCTCTCAAACCCTGCCATTGCTTTATCAACTCTGTTTATGTAATATTCTAAATTTTTTGCTGTCATAGCAATGATGTGCATAGCATTTTCACCAGGAGAAGATTCTATCTTAAGAAACCACTTTCTGGAAGTGGGGCCAAGATGGCGGAGTAGTAAGATACTTCCAGTGGACCCACTTACAACAAAGACACACACAAAAAAGTGAATTGGTTATATATGGCAATCTAGGAGACCTGAACATCAAAGGCAAAGTTGAGGAACTGGCCGAGTAGGAGGGGGAGGGACAGACAGTTCAGAAGCAGCAAGGAATTGGCAGACCTGACCTGGCGAGATCCTGAGCCGTTCAGGCCTGATCAGCTCATGAGTGAGCAGTGACGCAGGCAAGCAGCAGTGTTTGGGAGGTGTATTCCACACCAGGAGAGACCCAGTGGCAGAAGATCTACTCGGCCACCCAGAACCAGTGACAAGCAGCCCTCAATTGGTGAAAGATAAGTACTTGCGTCCAGCCTACCACCCGGATCAAATTTCATTTTTGTATTTACTGAGTTTTTATGTTTTTCTTGTTTTTTATTTTGATGTGTAGGGTTGTTAGTTTCCTTTGTGGTTATCTTAATATTTACCCATATTTTTCTAAGTTTAAATCAATCTTTTATTTCTTCTTTTTTTTATTGTGCTTTACATGAAAGTTTACAATTCAAGTTAGTCTCTCATACAAAAATTTATGCATAAATAGTTGTGAGACCCTAGTTGCTCTCCCTATACTGTGACAGCACACTTCTCCTTTCCACCCCAGATTTCTTGTGTCCATTCAACCAGCTCCTGACCTCTCTGCCTTCTCATCTTGCCTCTGGACTGGAGCTGCCCATTTAGTCTCATGTATCTACTTGAGCTAAGAAGCACTCTCTTCACAAGTTCATGGTTTCAGGGGACATCTAGGTCAATTGGCCTAACAAAGTTTATTAAGAAAATGTTCTGCATTCCACTTTGGTGAGTGGTGTCTGGGGTCTTTCTAGTAGTGTGTTTCTAGAAATTTGTCCATTTCATCTAGGTTTTAATGTTTGTTGGAGTGTAGTTTTTCATAATCCTCTGTTATGATCCTTTTTATTTCAGTTGGATCTACTGTAATGCCCCTCATTTCATTTCTTATTTGGATTATTTGCTTCCTCTCTTGTTTTTCTTTTGTCAGTTTGGCCAGGGGTTCGTCGATTTTGGATCCTTTCGAAGAACCAACTTTTGGTTTTGTTGATTCTTTCTTTTGTTTTTCTATTCTCTATTTCATTTATTTCTGCTGTGATCTTTATTATTTCCTTTCTTCTGGTGGCTGAGGTCTTATTTTGTTGTTCTCTTTCTATTTGTTCAAGTTGTGTAGCTAATGTTTTGATTTTGTCCCTTTCTTCTTTTTTGATGTGTGCATCTATTGCCATAAATTGACCTCTGAGCACTGCCTTTGCTGTGTCTCAGAGGTTTTGGTATGATGTGTTTTCATTCTCATTTGATTCTAGGAACGTTTTTGTTTCATCTCTGATTTCTTGTATTACCAAGTGGTTTGTAAGCATGGTGTTATCCAGTTTCCATGTATTTGATTTTTTTTCCCTTGCTCTTCCTGTTATTAATTTCTACTTTGATGGCATTATAATCAGAGAAGATACTTTGTATCATCTCATCGTTTTGGATTTTTTGAGTGTATCTTTGTGACCTAAGATGTGGTCTATTCTGAGAATGTTCCATGTGTGTTGGAAAAGAACGTGTACTTTGCTGCTGTTGGGTGGAGTGTTCTATATATGTCTATGAGGTCAAGTTGGTTGATTGCAGCCTTTATCTTCTGTATCTTTGTTGAATTTCTTTCTAGATGTTCTGTCTTTTACCAAGAATGATGTGTTGAAGTCTCCTACTATTATTGTGGAACTGTAAATTTCTCTTTTCAGTGCTTTCAGAGTTTGTTTTAGGTATTTTGAAGTCCTGCCATTGAGTGTGTAGATATTTATTATAGTTATGTGTTCATGGTGGATTGTGACTTTAATCATTATATACTGTTCTTCTTTGTCTTTTACGGTGGACTTTGTTTTAAAGTCTATTTTATCTGAGGTTAGTATTGCCACTCCTGCTCTTTTTTGGTAGCTGTTTACTTGATATATTTTTTCAAACCTTTGATTTTTAACAAATTTATGTCTTTGTTTCTAAGGTGTGTCTCTTGTAGACAACATATTAACGGGTCATGTTTTTTTATCAGTTCTGTCAGTCTACATCTCTTTATGGGTGTATTTAAGCCATTTATGTTCAGTGTGATTATTGATAGGTGTGAATTTATTGCTGTCATTTTGTAGTGCTGTTTTTTGTGTTGCTGATGTATTCTTTGTTCTCTTACTCTCCTGTGCTGAATTCCTTTTGTTTGTGTTTTTTTTTCATTTCTTTCTTTGTTGTACATTTTTTTTAACTTAGACTTTATGTTTTTCTTCTTTATTTTGAAAGGTTTCTTAACTTTCTTTGTGCTTACCTTGAAATTTACCTGTTTTCCTAAGTTTGAATGAGTCTTTTATTGCTTAATATTGCCTTGACTTCCTCTGCATTTCAAAGTTCTATACCTACATCATTTATTCCTCTTTTATTGTTCTGACATTGTTGTCATTTATAGTTTGACCTCTCTGGTTCCCTGTTGTAAATTTTTTAATTTTGTTTTGTCCTTAAGAGTTCATTACCTAGGTTGATATCTGGTTGATGCTGTCCTGTGTCATAGATTCTGGTAGTTGTCTGATGTGGTTCATTCTCTAACAGAAGGACTCCCTTCAATAATTATTGTAAGTTTGGTTTGGTTTTTACATAGTCCCTTAATTTCTGTTTACCTGGAAATGTCCTAATTTCATCATCATATTTGAGCGAGAGTTTTGCAGGATATATTATTGTTGGTTGGCAATTTTTTTCTTTCAAGATTTTATATATATCATCCCATTTCCTTCTTGCCTGGTTGTTTTCTACTGAGTAATTTCTTCTCTGTATGTGACTTTTTGTTTCTCTCGAGCTGCTTTTAGGATTCTTTCTTAGTCTTTGGTTTTAGTGATTGTGATTATGATATGTCTTAGTGTTTTTCTTTTGAGGTCTATCCTATGTGGGGTTCATTGAGCTTCTTGGATGGTCAGTTTTTCATCTTTCATGATATTAGAGAAGTTTTTTGTTAGTAAATCTTCAAAGATCCTCTCTGTGTTTTCCTTTTTCTCACCCTTTTCTAGAGCTCTGATCTCATGCAGATTTTTACTTTTGATTGTATCCCACATAGTTCTCAGAGTTTCTTCATTCTTTTCTCTGATTTTTCCTCAAAGTGGTAACCCAAGATTTGTCTTCAATTTCACTGATCCTGTCTTCAGTTGTTTCAAATTTGCTCCTAAAACCTGTGGCACTGTCCATTTCTGAAATCTTGTTGTTTATCTTTTGGATTTCTAATTGCTGTTTTTGTATGATTTCTAGTTTGTTTTATTGAAATTTTATTCGTCTATTATTTTCTTGAATTCTACCATTGTTTTGTCTGTTGTTTCCATGATTTTGCCTGTATATTCCAGGATTTTGTATATTTTTTCCTTATATTTGTCTGTGTTTTTCTTCATCTCTTGCATAGCCCTGACTATTAAAGTTTTGAATTCCCTAACAGGTTTATTTCTGGTACCTTTTTTTCTACCAGAAGGTGGGCTCCCTTGGGGCATTTTCTCTCTCTCTCTCTTTTTATTCTTCTTGGTTTCTTGACTTTCTCTACCTTCCTTCCTTTCCTTTCTCCAGGTGCCATCTCTGCCACTTTTTGATGGGCTGTGCCACACCACTTGGCTGGGGAACCACCAACACTAAGCTTCACCAGTCCACCCCACCACACAGGTAGACACCCTTGGGGCATTTTTTCTCTTAGTTTGGACTACTGGATCCACCTTGCCCATTGGGATAGCTGGAAGAGTCTTGGAGTAGTACATCCCCTCACGGCAGCCTGTAGACAATGATAGGTGCAGGGATACCTCGGAGTTTAAATCTCCTAAGGAATGCCTTCAGCCAATGACTGGTTGGTGCAGTACAAAAACTCAGCTTCCTTGCCTCAAGTAGGACAAGCAGTTTATACTGTAGAGATCTGTCTTAGCTAGTGCTGATATAACAGAAATACTACAAGTGGATGACTTTAACAAAGAGAAATTTACTTTCTCACAGTCTAGGAAGATAGAAGTCCAAATTCAGGGCTCCAGCTCAAGGGGAAGGCTTTCTTTCCCTGTCAGTTCTGGAGGAAGATCCTTGTAATCAGTCTTCCCTTGGTCCAGGAGCTTCTCCACACATGAACCTCAGGTCCAGAGGATGTGCTCTGCTCCCAGTGCTGCTTTCTTCATGGTATGAGGTCCCCATGTCTCTCTGTTCATTTCTTTTATATCTCAAAAGATATTGACTTAAGATACAATCTAATCTTGTAAATTGAGTCCTGCCCCATTGACATAACTGCCACTAATCCTGCCTCATTAACATCATAGAGATAAGATTTACAACATATTAGAAAATCACATCGGCTGACAAAATGGTGGACAATCACACAATACTGGAAATCATAGCCTAACCAAATTGATACACATTTTCTGGGGGACACGATTCAATCCATGACAAGCTCTCAACAGGATCAGGCTGAAGCTGGGACTTCATCTGAGTTTTCACCCTAGCTTGGCTTCTTCATTTTCCCTATCCTGCTTTGCTTACTCTCCAGTTTCTTCTGAGATTACTTTCTTTAACAAATCACTTGAACTTGGATCTTTGCTCAGGGTCAGCCCCTTGAAGAACCCAATGGAAGGTAACACCTGCATACAGTCCACTATACATGGCTTCTTTCCTTTCGCCTCTTCTGATCTGCTTAATAAGACAGCCCTTTCCACCATTCCAAGGGGAATGATTTTCTCATTCTCTGAGAGTGAATCTCTTGGAGATTCCAGGATAATATGAGGAAAGTCTCAAACAAGACTCTCCACCCCGGATGGATTCTGGATCTTGGCTTCTCTCTATCGACAGGCCCAGACATTGACCCAGAATACAAGTATTTGTGATGTCTGTAATTGCCTCTTTGATGCTCTGGAGTTCTGTCTACCCTGCTAGTTATAGCTACAGTACTTTTCCCAGTGTCTTTTGCAGGTAGGTGGGGTCTCTTATGAGTCCCAGTAAATGGAATGTAGGTAGAAATAATTGATGTTTCTGCCAGACTTGGTCCTTAAGAAATCTTTATATATTGTCTCTCCTTTTGTCACCAGTTAGATGCAGAGGATTTAATGAAGGGCTCTGAGGCTCTAGGAATGATAAAGCCAATAATTAAAGAAGCTTGGTTCCTAGAATGACTATGTGTGAGAATTCTTTTCGCCAATCCTCATTAGGTTATAATAGGAGTAAAAACTAAATCACGATTAGTTAAACCACTAAAAATTTGGGATATTTGTTACAGCAGTTAGCATACTCTGAATGATGCCTTTGGTTATCACTGATGATTTTCTTTGTACCACCTTGTTTCTACCTCTCAGTAATCTGTTCATTTCTAGCTTTTTGATTTATAAAATCATTTATTCATGTAACAATCATTTATTGAGTGCCAGCCACTATGATAGGCACTGGTGATACAACAATGACTGAAAAAAAGTCTGTTCATGAACTTAAATTACATTTAACCACTTCTTTGCCATGGTATAATCTTCCACCATGAACAGATTTATCAGCAAATAAGGTGAGATCCTCCTTTTTGTTTTCCAGTACCGTTATTTTTATCTACCTAGCACTGTTTTCCTCTTTCGATCTTAGTGTCATGGACTAAATTATGTCCCCCCAAAAATGTGTGTATCAATTTGGCTGGGCCATGATTCCCAGTACTGTGTGGTTTTCCTCAATTTTGTGATTGAAATTTTATGTTAAAGAAGATTAGGGTGGGATTATAACACCACCTTTTCCCAGGTCACATCCCTGATCCAATGTAAAGGGAGTTTCCCTGGGGTGTGGCCTGCAACACCTTTTATCTTACAAGAGATAAAAGGAAAAGGAAGCAAGCAGAGAGTTGGGGACCTCATACCACCAAGAAAGCAGTGCCAGGAACAGAGTGCATCCTTTGGTCCTGAGGTTCCTGCACTGAGATGCTCCCAGACCGAGGGAAGACTGATGACAAGGACTTTCCTCCAGAGCTGACAGGGGAAGCCTTCCCTGGAGTTGGAACCATGAATTTGGGCTTGTAGCCTACTAGACTGTGAGAGAATAAACTTCTCTTTGTTAAAGCCATCTACTTATGATATTTCTGTTAGAGCAGTACTAGATGACTAAGACACTTAGTGACTTTTAAATTATGTAGGAAAAATAATTCCAGAACAGTCAAACTATTTTTTCCATTTACTTCACTGAGAATGAATCCACTTTAAATGGACTTCATTTATTCTTTCCTATCCCTGACGCTATGTGACCTCTGAATTTTATCCTCTTCTTGTTTTGGTCTTTACTGTGGACTTGACACGACTCCAGAGGCTTTGACATTAGAAGAAAACCATCTTCCTTGTACAACTCATTTTTTAAAAATTTCCAAGCCACTGTCTCTTTGGCTAAGGGATACAGGTGATGTGAGAATAATGCTTCCATAAAGATTGTCTGGGGAGGCAACAATGAATGAACAGCCTAATGACTGTCCTTTAAATGGCAATGTGCACATTCAAGCAAGCTTGCCCTCCTTCCTTCTTGAGCAATGGGGAGATACTAAGTCCTGATGATATCCTGTGAGCCCCAAATTAAGCCAAACTGAAGACTTTTCAATAAAAGAGTCCATTAATTTCTCTTGCAAAAGCCAGTCAGGAAAGGTAATTAGAGCACATGTCCTTTTCTAACCACACCCAATGGTGTCTCTTCTCCTTAGGCTGGAACACACAAAACATTTAGTAGAAATAGACTTTAGCCATGCCTCTAATTAGTATCAGGGCAGCTGGATGGCTTTACAGCCTTGACTTAGTTATCTAGATGTGTTATCTATACAATGCCAGGCAGTTACATATTTGGAAATACATGAACTAGTAACTAAATCTTTCCAGGTGCTGTCTCTGTCACTTGCTAGCTGTGCAGCTGGGACCTGTCCCTTCTCCTCTGTCATGGATTGAATTGGGTCCCCCAAAAATACGTGTATCAATTTGGCTGGTCCATGATTCCCAGTATTGTGTGATTATTCATCATTTTGTCATCTGACGTGATTTTCCTATATGTTGTAAATCTTATCTCTATGATGTTAATGAGGCAGGATTAGTAGCAGTTATGTCAATGAGGCAGGACTCAATCTACAAAATTAGATTTTATCTGAAATCAATCTCTTTTGAGATATAAAAGAGAGAAGGAAGCAGAGCGGCATGAAGACCTCATACCACCAAGAAAGCAGCACTGGAAGCACAGCATGTCCTTTGGACCTGAGGTTCCTGTGCAGAGAAGCTCCTCGACTGGGGGAAGATTGATGACAAGGACCTTCCTCTGGGGCTGACAGAGAGAGAAAGCCTTCAGCTGGAGCAGATGCCCTGAATTTGGACTTGTAGCCTACTAGACTGTGAGAGAATAAATTTCTCTTTGTTAAAGCCACCCACTTGTGGTATTTCTGTTATAGCAGCACTAGATAACTAAGACATCCCCTAAGGCCCTCAGTTTCTTCATCTCCATAATGGTTTTTTTTTTTTTTTTAACCTTATAGATCCCAGCTCAAGAGCTCATTTAAAGTGTCTGCAAAACTGTTTTGAATATCTGTACTGTAAATTTTTCTTGGGAAAGAATTAATAGATTTCATATGAGTCTCAAATTTGGGGTTTGTGACTTTAGGCTTAAACTCTAGAATCTAGACTCTGCATTCTCCATCTCTAAAATGTCTACTAGCTCTCTACACATCAACAAATGTACTGGCAATTTATAGACAATCTCAAAGTTCCTTTTTCCCTGAAAAATGTTCAGTATGTTCTTTAAAGGAAAGTTTCTTTAATCTTTTCAAAATTTTATTAATGTTTTGTGTCTTTTTTGGTAATTTTTCTTTACAGCACATGGAAAAAATATGAAGAAGTGGAGATTTCAGACAGCCTGAAGGTTTTGGGGAAAGTTGGGTTTTATTCAAAGTTCAAAAGTCTTCACTAGAGCTCACATGGATGCTGTGTCCATCTACACCCCTCTGGTAATGGGCAGCCCAGGGGGAACTCTTCTGGGCAATGAAATCCAAGGTCTTGAGAGAAAAATCTCAACATGATGCAAATGCAGCTGAATGGGTTGGGTTAGAGTTTCGCTGCTGAATTCCTCACCCAAATAAGACTGATTTAGCCAACTCTAGGAAAGTAGATGTCCTTTATTTAGAATTCTAGAACCTTACAAAAAGCGGTAGATCTTTGAAGAATCTCTCAACTTTTCCTTTCTCCCTAAGCAACTGCTTATAATTGACTATAAGACTTTTGATTGGGGGGGGGGGTGTAGGGAAGAGAGGAAGAAAGAGATAGAGAAAAAGTGAGGGAGAGAGAAAGTGAAAGAATACACTTACTTATCAAGAGGTTTGGACCATGGCTGATTTGAAATATTACTAACCTTGTATTTTCAAATTTGAAGCACAACAACCAAGATGCTAATACTTTCCTTAGTCAAAAAAAAAAAATAATGCCTTTCACCATCTCTTCTAGCTGAAGATTAGGAGAGAGGCTTTAAGAAGATTTTTTTTTTTTAGGAAAAAAAAAAAAACAACTTCTGAGCAGCATAGAAATGGTTTGTGGTTCAGGGGCTTCAGGCAGTTCATCATGGAAATTGAGTGTCTTAGCAGACATCTTGTGAATCCTTTCGTCCCTGTCAACTTTTTAATACATTACATTGGGAATGTAAATTGTGTTGGTGAGGGGAGTGAAGAAAAAAGGGAGTGAGAGAAAAAAGAAAGCTTCCTCATTTTGGATTTAGAAGAGAGAAAGCATGAAATCTGTAATTCATATTAACTAAATAATAAAAAAAACTATATAAATATATAGATATGTAGGTATATGTGGGAAGGAAGTGGGGAGAAGTGAGCGAGACAGTAAAATTGAAATAGTTTTATCCTCTTGAAGGATATTTAATTGGTGCACCTTATAGTTTTTTTTTCTTCAGTTTTTATTCCTTCAAATTTGTTTCTTTAGAATGAACCAACTTGTTTTCTCTCCAAAATGGAATACTAAGGCTTGAGGTCAGGGGTTAAATGATTCAAGAAAAGAGAAAAAAGGAACGGAATTAATGCCACCTTAATAGAGAATGTTGGTGAGAAAGCTGGAGCTTCTGCCGCATCTCTGTCACCATCAGAATCAGGCAGAGCCCTTGGTTGTCCTCCTCACTACACAGGTATTGTCCAACCTCATACATTGCTTGTTCTAAATGTGTTTTATACTCTATATGTAACTCAATGGTCCATGTCCACTAAGGACTATTCGAGATAAGATTAGTGGATACATTGTTTGCTGGCCCTGTAGTAGGCTGTTCTGCCTCTCACTCAGCATAATTCGCAGTCATTGTGGTGCTTCTGTGGGTTTCTCACCAAAATTCACGGCAGAGGTCCCTTTGTGTTCTCCTTTCTAGTTTTCACGCGTGACGCCATGTCTCTCTGGTCCTTTGGAGTCTGGAGAAGTTTCAGTCTAGTGAATTTCCTCAACGGATGGAAGGGCACAGCTGTATTGGTACTGCCAGAGCAGGTAGTGAGGTGGGTCTTCCAGTCCATTTTCCTGTTTGCGTTTCTGACAAGCGGGAAAGGTAAGAGGGAGGAGGTGAAGTATGGTTCTTAAGCCCCTAGCACACAGTTCTGTCTCACGCATATAGGTGATCAACATGGTGTTTAGCCAATAGTCTAGTCTATGCTTGATTTTGTTTTGTATAATTAGATAGGAAGGTGGGGCAGAGGCCTGGAATCTTGCTTTTGCTTTAGGCCTCACATATTTTCAACTAATATTCCATTTCCTCTTGCCACTGAAGAAAAGGCCAGGAAAAAAAGAAAAAGAATAAAAGTTCTTCTTGGAAGCTGATAAAGAATCCCATGCAGCAAGCTGCTGGTGCCCTGGTGGAACAGCGGTTAAGAGCTAAGGCTGCTAACCAAAAGGTCAGTAGTTTGAATCTACCAGCTGCTCCTTGGAAACCATATAGGGCAGTTCTACTATGTCCTGTAGGGTCGCTATGAGTCAGAATCGACTTGACGGCCGCAGGTTTGGTTTGGTTTTGGATGGAGCAGGTCACTAGTAAACTGTGGAAAAGAGGAAATGGTGCCACCTCCTTTGTGATGTTCAAGGAACATAATGGAATTTAGGGAGACTTGAATCTATTTTATGCATATGGAAAATAGACTGATTATTGAACTTAATTTTTTAAATATTAATTTAAATTTTTATCAATGTAATACAATTTAATATTACTATATACTGAAACACTGCAATCCCCTGCATATCCCTCAAGCCACCTTCACTCTTTTTTTTAAAATTTTATTGTGCTTTAGGTCATCATATAGTGTCCTTCCTTCTCCTTTACAGTGGATTTTGCTTTAAAGTCTGTTTTTCAGAGATTAATATTGCCACTTCTATTCTTTTTTGGTTATTGTTTGCTTAATATATTTTTTCCACCTTTTGAGTTTTAGTTTGTTCATGTCTGTGTGTCTAAGGTGTGTCTCTTGTAGACAGCATATAGATGGTCTTTTCTTTTTTAAATCCATTCTGCCACTGTCTCTTTACTGGAGCATTTAGACTATTTCCATTCAGTGTAATTATTGATAGGTATGAGTTTACTGCTGTCATTTTGGGTTTTTTTTTGGTACCGTTGATGGTTTCTTTCTTAATTTTCTGTGCTGAGTTCTTTTTCGTTTACGCATTTCTTTTACGCATTTTCTTTTCATCTCTTTCATTATTGTTGATTTTGTGTTTGCTGAGTCTTTATGTTTTTCTTCTTTTTTATTTTGATGGGTAGGTTTGTTAGCTTCGTTGGTGGTTACCTTGAAATTTACCTTTATTTTTCTGAGTTTAAATCTATCTTTTATTTCTTATATCATCTTGACTTTCTCTGTATATGTAAGTTCTATGACTGCACCGTTTATTTCCCTTTTTTTGTTTTGACACTGTTATCATTTACATAGTGATGTCTTTGGTTCCCTATTTTCAGTGTTTTAGTTTAGTTTTGTTTTTGTGAATTCCATATCCGGTTTGGTATCCGGTTGATCTGTCCTGTGTCCTAGTCTTGAGCTGTTATCTGATGTTGGTTCTCTAACCAAAGGACTGTCTTTAATATTTCTTGTAATTTTTGGTCTGGTATTAACAAATTCCCTTAATTTTTGTTTATCTGGAAATGACCTAATTTTACCATCATATTTGAGTGGCAATTTTGTTAGACATATAATTCTTGGTTAGTAATTTTTTTCCTTCAAGTCTTTATATATGTCATCCTATTTCCTTCTTGCCTGCATGGTTTCTGCTGAGTAATCAGCTTACTCTTATTGATTCTCCCTTGTAGGGGACTTTTGGTTTATCCCTAGCGACTCTTAGGGTTCTTTCCTTGTTTTTGGTTTTGGCAAGTTTGATTATGATATGTCTTGGTGACTTTCTTTAGGAGTCTATCCTGCATGGGTTTCGTTGAGCTTCTTGGATAGATATCTTCTTGTTTTTCATGATACAGGGAAGTTTTTTGCCAGCAAATCTTCAACAATTCTCACTGTGTTTTCTGTTATAACCCCGTTTTCTGGTACTCTGATCACTCGTAGATTTTTCCCCTCGATAGTATCCCACATAATTCTTAGGCTTTCTTCATTTTTTTAAATTCACTTTTCTGATTTTTCCTCAAGTAAATTGGTATCAAGGAATTTATCTTCAATTTCACTAATTCTGACTTCCATTTTCTTAATTCTGCTCCTATGACCTTCTGTTCAGTTGTCTAAATCTGAAATTTTACTGTTAGGCTTTTAAATTTCTAGTTGCTGTTTCTGTATGGTTTTCAGCATTTTGTTCTTGTCGTTTTGTTATTGTATTGTTTTCCTGAATTCTTCTATTGCTTTGTCTGTGTGGTTTGTTCTGTGTTTTGCATGATCACCTTCTTGATATCCTGGAGAGCTCTATTTATTAGTCTTTTGAATTCTTTATCAGGTATTTTCATTGCCTTATCTTTGTCTGGAAGGTTTTCTGGTTCTTTATCTTGGTTGCTTGCTGGAGCCATCTTGTCCTGCTTCTTTGTGTGATTTGATATTGACTATTGTCCATGGCTGCTAACCAAAAGGTCGTCAGTTTAAATCCACCAGGTGCTCCTTGGAAACTCTATGGGGCAGTTCTACTCTGTCCTATAGGGTCATTATGAGTCAGAATCAACTTGACGACATTGGGTTTTTGGGGGGGGGGGCGGTTATTGTCTCTGAGGCATCAAGAAGTTATTATAATAATTTATTATTGTATTTTTGTTTTCTGTATCCTGTATTTTTGTTTTGTTTTGATATGTTCAAGTAGGCTGGGCATGTGTGATACTCTGGTTTTTGGCTTCACTGAAGCTCTCCCCTCCTTTCTCTGGGTGGTCAGAGCAGCTACTAGGTGTGTGAACCTGGGAGTCTGTTCATTGTTCTTGCGGGGGTGCTGAAGATGTAGGTGAAGATCTTTGGTGAGGAGGTGAATCTCTCCTGCTTGTCACTGGCTGGGGATTCAGGAGATGTTCTTTCTGGCCATTGGGTTGGGTGTTGCGTGTGTGCTCTGCTGCTTACCAGTTGTTCAGGGTACAGGTGCCAGGTCATTGGTCATTGAGAGTGTGGTGCAGAGACTCTTACCTACAATCCTGGGTGGGCAGGGCTGTGTGTGGGTGTTTGGAGTAGGCTCAGGTCTCTGCTTGTAGTGAGGGGCAATGTGGGGAGTAAGACGGGGGTGTCAGCTGCTCCCAGATGCCCAGGTGGAGGACATGCCCCTGTCCACTAGAGTGCCTATTGGAGTGTAGTGCAGCTGGTCCTTGGACACCTGGTGCAGTTGGCTAGAGGGATTGGGAGGCACCGTTAATTCTCAGGACCCTGTCATGGGTGGCTAGATTGAGTGGGTGACACCACTGGCCCTCAGGCCCCTGTATGGATGGGTGAGGCCTCTTCTTAGGGGGTGGGGAGGGGTTGAACGTCACAAATCTTCAGCTTCCACTTAGTTGCTACAGGTGAAAATAGGCTTCAGGTAGATGCCCTGCCCATCTTATCCTAATGAGGGTATGCAGTGTTGGGTCAGCCTAGAAGGCACTGGTGCAAGGGTGAAGGCTGGGAGTGAACAGTGCTGTAAGTCCATGGACCACCCTATGCCAGTGGCTGGGTGAAGGCGTGGGTGCCTCCAGACCCAGCCGTGAGTTCCCAGCTTAGGGGGTGTGGCGTTGTTGAATGCTATGGGACTAGTGTCAGAGCTGGGAGGGGGATGCTCCTTGGTCATGGAGCTCTGGTGGGGGAAAGGGTTCTGGTGCATGTGTGGTGGTTTGGAAACTTGCACTTAACTTTAGCAGGTCTGATATCACTCCTGTTTTGTTCTAGAGGTGTGTGTGGACTCGCTGCTTGACTGCACCAGATGGCATGGGTTTTGCTTGAGATGTTGCTAAGCAGCCTCAATCTGTGTGTGCTGTGCAGATTCAGTTAGCAGGATGCCGGTGATCCTGTAATCCATAATTCCCTGTTTATGCTGTCTTTGAATTGTCTCTCCTTCTACCTGTTGCTCAGTCTGATTCCTCAGCTTAGTCTTTGATGATTAGGGTTCCTAGATTGTCCTATATATCCGACTCACTTGTTTTTTTGGGGCTTCATTATAAGAAGGACCACATGAAGTGTCTGATTATTCAGCCTTCTTGGCCCCACCTCCCCCTTTCACTCTTGAAGATGCTTTTTCTTGTATTTTCCTCCATATAGGTAAATGCTATAATTATTCTGCTCTTTCCTCATTGGTCCATTTTACATAGTACCTACTCACTTCTGTTATGATAGTTGAAGACTTAGTTCTCTTTACCTTTCCCTCCTTTACCACCCCTTACCTTTGCAAGACAGTTATGTCATATCATTCAGTGTTTACATTATTATGAATATGCACATATTGTTCATAGCTGAGCAAAGTAGGGTACTATTGCTACATTTGGTTTCTCATACAGCTTTTTTTTACTGAAGTTAATATCTGTATCTCACATTTTTCAAACATAATTGGTGGTTTATCAGCTCCTCAGCTGTCTATCCTGATCCATCAGGACTGATTTCCCCCTAGGCTGCTGAAGAAGATTGTGGGATTTCCTTTTCCCTTCCTTCTGGGCTAGGTACTCTCTTTCCTGTATCCCCATGTCTTCTATTTTTTGGTTTACTCTCGCATTTAGCCAAAACATGTCCTTTACTAGCTTCCTGACAGAGGGTGCGTAAGTGGAAAAATTTTTTAGCTCTATATCTGATATCTTTATTTTACCTTTATGTGCTTAGTTATTACAGAATTCTAGGTTTAAAACCTTTTTTTTTCCTCTGACTTTTGAAAACATTGTCCCATTGTTCTCTAGCACCCAGTTTTGCTGTTGTGAAGTAGGATGTCTTTTGGATTTTCATTCCTTTGAATATGATGTTTTGGTTATTTCCCCCCCTCTTTCTATATTCTCTACATTTTAGAATGTTCTATGTAACCCAATATTTAAAAAATATTGTGATGATACATGCTCAGTGGACCATTTTAATTTGGAAACTCAAGTCCTTCAGTTCTGGGCAGTTTTTCTTGTATATTTTCTCTGACAATTTCTTCTCCACTTTCTGCTTTGTTCCCTCTATCTCAATGTCCTGAGTTAATTCTCTTATTTTCTTACTAGTTCTCTCTTACTTTAAGTTCTTTATGTTGTGCTCTATTTTCTGGGAGAGTTTATTGATTTTATATCCATTCCTTTTACTGATTTTAAGATTTGTGTTATCATATATTTTCTTTTTTCCCCCCAAAAACCTTTTGTAGTTTTTTGTTCTTTTTTCATTGGCTATGTTTATTATAGATACAATAACTTTGATACAATAAATTCTCCAATATCTCTGAGATTATTTTTCTCAAGATTTCTTCTGTGTCAGTGCCATTATTGTTTTGATGTTCCTTGAGTTCTTTTGTTTACTTGTTTTGGTATCTGTTTTAGATTAGAATGAAAAAACTAAGGACAATTAAATGTCCTGTGGGGATGAGGGGTGGGCAAGGAATGTCCACTGTTATCCTCACTGTGGTGTGCTCAGTGAACCAGCCATCTTATGGGAAACCTCCAAATATCAATAACTGGAGGTCCTTTCTATGGAGCTGTTAAATTTATTTAGAGAACATTTTCCTATTTCTTGCCAGGACATGTGTATTCCTGGTTGCCTACTCCTGAGAGTGAGGCAGGGTCTGTGGGTCCCACCAAAACAACAACAAAAAAATCCCTAACCAGTTGCCGTCAAGTCAACTCAAATTCATGGCAATCCCATGTGTGTCAGAGTAGAACTGTGCTCCATAGAGTGTTCAATGGCTGATTTTTTCAGAAGTATGTCACCAGGCCTTTCTCCTGAGGTATCTCTGGGTGGACTCAAATCATGAATCTTTTGGTTAGCAGCCCAGCACATTAACCATTTGCACCACTCAGGTACTCCATGGGTCCTATAGTTCAGTATATAGGCATCACTTCATCCCCAGTTTTCAGCTTCACACCCACCCCCTACCCATTGAGCTGAAGTTTCTCTCTTTTACCTTCTCCAGAGAATACATCTCCTGTCCTCTGCAGAGGTGGGGGGTCTGGACAGTTGCGTGGCTACCTAGGATGGGGGTAGGGAGTTGGAGGATCCAGCTGCTATCTATACAGATTTTCACCAACTCCCATGGTTTTCAGCCGCATATATCACCCCTGCTTCCAAAGTACTCAGTGTTTCCAAGGCCTAAGTCTCTTGGCCTGACTCTGCAGGACAAATTGGCTTGCTTACCATCCCTGTAGCTCCTGTGCAGGCACAAAGATTTTACTTCCTCTTCTCCTCTAAGGCAGTTACCAGTCATCCATCTGATTTCTGTTTCCCTAAACCTTGCTGAAACTGTTCCTCCACTACCTTCTGCCTTCCCATTCTTTTGGTATTTGTCGGTTGGTACTTTTTAAAATTCCTTTTCTTTCATTTAGGTAACGAGCCCTGGTGGCACAGTGGTTAAAGCATTCGGCTGCTAACTGAAAGATCAGCGGTTTGAACCCACCAGCTGCTCCATGGGAGAAAGATGTAGCGATCTGCTTCCATAAAGATTTGCAGCCTTGGAAATCCTATGGGACAGTTCTACTCTGTCTTAACAGAGTCGCTATGAGTTGGAATTGACTAGATGGCAATGGGTTTGGTTTGGGTATATTTTAGGTGGAGTTTTGGGAGGGAGAGGAGGTCCATGTATGTGGTCAACCCACTATGATTGACCAAAGCAGAGTCTGGGCTCATTTTCTCCTAGATTGTGGCAGTTTGGTTTTTGGCCAGGCAGAAGGTAAGGGCCCTCGTGGCTGGAGTCAAGGGGGGCCTTAATGTCAGGGACTCTCCCACTGCTCTGGGCTTGGACAGCGTCCAAGATGCAAGACTCAGAGCAAGTAAAGTTGTCTTGTGAAGCCTCAGTGTCCAGGTCTAATGATAAGACCACCTAGGGGAGTATTGAAGGCCATCTGAAGGACTTGGCAGAGATGAGCTATTTCAAGACTCATTTTCCTTCTCATTGGTGGGTTTGCTCCCCAACTCAGGTCCTGCCCCAAGCTGTGATTAAAAACAAACAAACAAACAAAATCCTGACATTGGAGACAATTGTACTCTCTGCAAATTGTTCAAGATTGCACATGAAAAACTTAAAAACTACCCAGGAATTTTTCATTCAAAGAACATTATAAACACCATCTCCCCACCACCACCTTAACTGGGTAAGTAACTAGGGGAGGGAAGGAACCCATGAAGGAGAAAACTAAGGGAAGAAGGGTTTGTAGTAGCTCTCAGCAACAGCCGCCCAGAGTAGCATCTTGATTTCATAAACACCATCTCAGCATAAATTATCTCATTTTTAGGCTTGTCAGTTTGGATAATCTTGGCCCCAGAATGGATTCAGGGGGTCTTAAATGATCTGGTTTGGCTCTTCATGGAGTCTGAATTTTCAGATAATTGCCAGAGCTGTTTTGGCTGTGTAAACTTGTTATCAATTGCTTTTTTAAAAGTTAGCACTAAAATAATCATTCCCGTGAGCAAAACCCATTACAAACCTTAAATTTGGGAGCATAAACACATTTTAGTACTGGGAAAAAATGCGTAAGATTTTATCATAGCTGCATCTGTGAGGGCTCATGTGAAATCAGAGATGCATTAGGAAGGTCCCTGTGTGGCTAAGCCTCAGCTGAGCAGGGAGTCAGCATGGTGGCTGCAGCTGGAGATCAGACAGTTCAGGGGCCCTGGACCATGACCACTGGGCACCTCTCATGTGCTCCACCCCGTGTTTCCTGCTAGGCAGAGATGCCGTAGCCTCACACATCAGCATTAGCTCAAAGACATCCCTGTCTTGTGTCCTGCCTCAGTTTTGCTCCAAGACAAGATCCTCCTTATGCCAGTCTGTCTTTGGCAGAGACCCCTCATTTATGTAAGAAGAACCTCAAGATCAGGTTGAAAGAGCACTCAATGATATAGTGGGAAGTGTGGCCAAACAGGATGGAGCCAGTGTTCCTGGCCTCTTGTCACTGACCTTGGGCAATTCACTTAATCCCTCTGAGCCTGAGTTTCCCCATGCTCCAAAAGAGTATTAATACCTGTTCTGCTCCCTCTTGGATTTATAAAATTTAAACAAGATGAAATTACTTTATAAACAGAAGAAAATACATAAGTGTAAATTATTATTATTATAATTTTAATTTTCTTGTTTCAAGGCAGAAATGGGTCTCCTCCCAGACCAAAATTTGATTTCTTGAGTCTTAAGGCTGCTTGTTGTTGTTGTTGTTAGCTGCCATGAGAATAGGCCCCCAACTCATGGTGACCCCAAGCACAATGCTGCCCAGTCCTGCACCATCCCTATGATTGGTTGTGGATTGGACCATTGTGATCCATATGGTTTTCACTGACAGATTTTTGGAAGTGGATCGCCAGGTCTTTCTTCCTAGTCCATCTTAGTCTGGAAGCTCTGCTGAAACTGGTTCAGCATCATAGCAACACACAAGCCTCCACTGACAGATTGGTGGTGGCTGCACATAAAATGCATTGGCTGGAAATCGAACTCGGGCCTCCCACATAGAAGGTGAACTACCACTGCCCTCATTAAGGCTACTTAGAATATGTGCATCATAAGCTTTTGCAGTCAACCTAAATATCTCATACTAAAGTTTATACCCATTTTTTTTGCTTTGACCTCAGTACTTGTGGGCAATGAGTAATTTCTCATGTCTTAGTATAACTTGATTTATAGACTGTAAAGGCAGCTCATGTTATTTGCCTTAACCATCTTCTCTAAAAGAAGACAGTGTATTTATTGGCTATATATGTTTACCATTTAGTAGAAGTTGGATAGATCCTGGAAGCTTCCTCCACCTTTCCCAAAAGCAGCACTCCAAACCTCCACCTTCACTGTCTCCTCATGACCATTACCCCTCCATCTCCCAAAATATCTCAGAAGATGACCTCATCTCTTACCTGTCAGGGGAACAAAGGCTTGTGAGGGGGAAATCCCTCAACCCCCACCCATCTGCGAAGGCCTTAGGAAGACAGTGCATGTTGTATTTAAGGAACAGTGAGGAGACCAGAGTGGCTGGAATGGAGCAGAGAAAGTCAGAAAGGGCACAGGCTAGGACACACAGGGTCACATAGGTCACAGTGAGGACCATGACCATGACTCAATGTGATGGGAGCTCCAGAAAGTTTTGGGCAGTGTGTGACATATTCTGACACAGGTCTTAACAGACGTTGGCTGCTCTACTGAAAATTGAGGTAACAGAAGAAAAGATCAGAGGTACAAGCAGTAGACTCATTGGGAGACTAGTACAGGCAGTCCCCGAGTTATGAACGTCTGACTTAGGGACAACTCGTATTTAAGAACGGACTGCCATAAAGAATATTATATTTAAAATTTGAGTTAAATACGTACAATAGTTAGTAATAATGAACACACACACTACTTTGTGATGCTTATGAAAATATTGTGTGGCTTGGAAGTATTCCTTAAGGGTTTTTACATGCATAGAAAGGTAAAATTTATACTATTTATTAAGACAAACATTCGGCTAACTGACTGTGATGGTTAAGATTGTGTGTTAACTTGGTTGGGCCATGATTCTCAGTGTTTATATGTGATCACTCCCATGATGGGATCAGCTGTGAGTAGCCAATCAGTTGAAAGGGAGTTTCCTTGGGCATGTGGCCTGCATCCAAATATAAGCAGACTTTCTGGCTTTTTGCTCACTCTGGATCCTGCGGCTGCCTCCTGTTCATCTGAATTCTGGTTCTTGGGACTTGAGATATCAGCTTCTCTGCCTATCTTGGGATTTGTTGGTCCTCACAGCCTGTGGGCAGGAGCCCTGATCTCTGATCTGCTGATCTTGGGTTCGCCAGCCCCTGCAGCTACATGAATCAGGAGAAGCCTTGTGGTCTTACCTGCCAATCTTGGGATTCATCCATATTCACAGCCTGTGTGCAAGAGCCCTGCTCTCCGACCTGCTGATCTTGGGTTCGCCAGCTCCTGTGGCTGCATGAATTGAGAGAAGCCTCTATCCTGACCCATGGACTTCAGATGTTCCAGCCTCTACAATTGAGTGAGCCATTTCTTTGATAATAAATCTCTCTCTGTATATATTTATATGCTTTACTGATTGTGCTTCTCTAGAGAACCCAGCCTAAGACACTGACATTAAATAAGAACCATATATACCTGTTCTCACCTCCAAATTGGACTTAAAGAAAGATTTAAGAATGGATCTCGTTTATTGTATGGGACTGCCTGTACAATAATTCAGGTGAGAAATGATGGTGGAGATCTCTAACCCAGACCTGTATATCCAACTGCTTGCTACACAAATTACCTTGAATGTCCCACAGATATCTCATCATCATCATATCCCAAACTGAACTCTCCCAGGACCTGCCTGTTTTGTGTTCCTCATCTCATCTCATCCCTAAGCCAGAGACCAGACTGCATCCTTGATTCCTCCCTTTCTCTTAACTCTTACATCCAGTTAGCAACAAGATCCTATTGATTCTACTTCCTGGATGTTATTCAGTCCCATTCCTTCCTTACTATTGCCATAGCTACTGCCTAAAGTCTTATCACAGGACAATTGCATAACTCTGCATCTTGTTTTCTTACTTCCAATCTCAGACTGCCTTCTACTCCAATCCATCCTCTGGCCTGTCACCCAGGTGATTGTTATAAAACCTGAAATTCACTGAACTTCTTTGAATCAGCCTTGATCAAGACCTGCACAGGCAATGAGACTCATCCTTGCACATTGCCACGTCTGCTCCCCAAATGCAATCCTACTCTGATGAGGAAGACTTTGATGAACACTATAGCTTTCAGAGAAGGTTTCATGGGGAGAGGAGCAAATCTTCCTGAAAATTTATAAACACCTCAGCTCCATCCTCGTATTCTTCTCCCCACCTGCAGCAGACTGTCTCAAATCTCCTTTAGGCTGCTTAGCAAACCACAGCTAACCTAACTTCAAATCAGTTCATTCTAGTTCAAACCTCTGTTAAGAATTTGCATTTCTAACACTTTCCCAGGAAGATATACATAAGAATCACCTGAGGATCATGTTAAAATGTAGATTCTGCTTCAGTATATCTGAGTAGGAAAAGCAAATTCTTAGCAGGGGTTTGAACCAGAACAATCCTGATATGAACATGCCCTCACTCCCCCAGACCCAATCTGAAGAGGAGGCACATTTCTGTGCATCACAAATCTGATCAGGCCACTTCTCTGATTTACAAAACCTCTTTGATGGTTTCCTTCTGTTCTCTGGATAAAGACCAAACAACTTGGCTCAGGAAATCCTGTATGCCCTGCCCTGACTTTTTCTCTTGCTCCCTATACTCCAGTAGTGGTGAGTGAAGCACTTAAGTCTCCAAGACAAGCCAATTTATCCCATATCAATACCTTATGTGGAGTCTGTAGGTGGTGCAAATGGTAATGTGTTGGGCTACTAACTGAAAGGTTAACAGTTAGAACCCACCCAGAGGTGCCTTTGAAGGTCTGGCAACCTGCTTCCGAAACGCTATGGAACTTGGTTCTACTCTGACACGCATGGGGTCACCATGAGTCAGAATCAACACGATGGCAACTGGTTTGCTTTTTTGGTTTTATACCTTACATGCTGCTGATTTTTTTCCCAGAACAGCACTCCCTGCAACCTGCTCCATGGCTGATTTGTTCTTCAAAACTCTTCTCATATGTCCCCTCATCCAGGAGGTCTCCTCTTACTCCCCTATCTGGGGAACGATATTGTACTATTGCCTTGAAACTGTGTGTGGAGGGTTGTCCTAGCTAGTTTGTGAGCTGGGTGAGAGCAGAAATGGTGTCACCTTCATCTCTGGGTCCTCTGCGCCTGGCACAGGACCAGGCATAGGTCGAGTGAATGAACTGTACGGAGACTTGGATAACGAAGGATAGCTAATCCAGCAGTCTAACACCAGATGCAGCCAAATAAAGGCGTTGTTCTCAAAGGGCTTTTTAATGATCATACAAGCCATTGTAAGAAATGAAGCATGGTTTGTGCTAGAGATAGTGTGATGTGCAGATAGTGAACCTATGAACATCTGGCTTGTGATGTTGTGACTACTGACCCCAGCAAGGACAAGGCAGTGTGGACCAAGGCAGATAGTCTCAGTGATGCCCTAGAACTCTGCGTGGCAATGCACAAATAGTGAAGGTTTGGGGTCATGTCTTTTGGCAGGAAAAAATGGTTTTAAAACATTGACTTGCAACTTGCATACATAATTATGCTTGCCATTTCTTAGTTCGTATAATAGGAAGAAAAAACAAGAGCCAGTATCCAGAAACTGTTGGGACCAAATTGATTTTTCTTCCCTATTATTTTGCTTTCTTTGAGTTAAAACAGGTCCCCAGGTAGTGCAAATGGTTTGTGCTCAACTGCTAACTTAAAAATTGGCAGTTCAAACCCACCCAGCGGTGCCACAAGAGAAAGACCTGGAGCTCCACTCCCATGAAGATTACAGCCAAGAAAATCCTGTGGAGCAGTTCTACTCTAACACGTGGGGTTGCCGTGAGATGGAATCAACTTGATGTCAACTAACAACATCAACAACAAAGGTATGTAAACTCTGGAAATACTGTTGATCAAGAACAAGCCAGGTCCCAGACATTTTTGGGTAAATGATCTTCACTTTCCTTTGATATGTTGCCAAATGCATTGACTGGTGAAAACTCAAGATGTGAACAATTGCTTGTTCCGCTGAAGACCTCTGGATTCTGAAGAGAAAGTACTTAATACATCATAATTCTAATAGCCTCTCTGCAGATTTCCCATCTCCCCAAATTATTCATGCTGTAGTTTCCTTCTTACTGTTTGATAATATCTGCATTCTGTTGGTCAACTTTCTTTGGAATGGGCACAAATATGGATCTCTTCCAGTTGGTTGGCCAGATAGCTGCCTTCCAAATTTCTTGGCATAGGTGAGTGAGCACCTCCAGTGCAGCATCTGTTTGTTGAAACATTTCAATTGGTATTATGTCAATTACAATTTTGCAGAAGATTTCATTCAAAAACAGTTGCAGCAGTACATTGACAGGGAACTACCAGAAATTCAAGCCAGATTCAGAAGAGGATGTGGAATGAGGGATATCATTGCTGATGTCAGAAGGATCTTGGCTAAAAGCAGAGAATACTAGAAAGATGTTTACCTGGGTTTTATTGACTGTGCAAAGGCATTGGATTGTGTGGATTGTAACAAATTACATTGCAAAGAATGGGAATTCTGGAACACTTAATTGTGCTCATGTGGAACTTGTACATAGACAAAGAGACAGTCGTTCGAACAGAACGAAGGGATACTATGTGGTTTAAAGTCAAGGAAGTTGTGCCTCAAGGTTGTATCCTTTCACCATACTTATTCAATCTACATGCTGAGCAAATAATCTGAGAAGCTGGACTATATGAAGAAGACTACGGCATCAGGATTGGAGGAAGACTCATGAACAGCCTGCAATATGCAGATGACACTATCTTTTGCTGAAAGTGAGGAGGACTTGAAGCACTTACTGATGAAGTTCAAAAACTATAGCTGTCAGTATGGATTTCGCCTCAACATAAAGGAAACAAAAATTCTTACAACTGGACCAATAAGCAACATCATGATAAATGGAGAAAATATTAAAGTTATCAAGGATTTAATTTTACTTGGATCCGCAGTCAATGCCCATGAAAGCAGCAAATTAAAAATCAACGGACGTAGGGCATTAGGCAAATTTGTTGCAAAAGACCTCTTTAAAGTGTTAAAAAGCAAAGATGTCACTTTGAGGACTAAGGTGCACCTGAGCCAAGCCACGGTATTTTCAATCTCCTCTTATGCATGCAAAAGCTGGACAATGAATTAGGAAGACCAAAGAAGAATACTTGCTTTTGAATTATGGTATTGGCAAAGAATATTGAATATACCATGGATTTCCAGAAGAACAAACCAATCTGTCTTTGAAGAAGTACAGCCAGAATGTTCCTTAGAAGGGACAATGGTGAGACTTCATCTTATGTACTTTGGACAGATTATCAGGAGAGACCAGTCCCTGGAGAAGGACATCATGCTCCATAAAATAGAGGGTCAGCGAAAAAGAGGAAGACCATCTATGAGATGAATTGACACAATGGCTGCAACAATGAGCTCAAGCAAAATAACTATTGTGAGGATGGTGCAGGACCAGACAGTGTTTCGTTCTGTTGTACATACGAGTTGGAATCGACTCGATGGTGCCTAACAACACAACATAGTTTCCTGCTTATGCCTTCCTTGTATTCTTACCCTCACTCAGGACCAGCTACACAATTAGTAGGGCCCTTGTTAAAAAATAAAGAATTTCAAGACAGCCACAGTAGAGCATTAAAGCAAGTGCAGCACCCTTCTAAGTGCGTGCTCTGAGCAGCTACACAGGCCACGTGCCCATGAAGCCAGCCTTGCCTGCAGTAATTTCACACATTTACTGAAAGCATCCTATATGCCAGGCTCTGTGCTCAGCACTAGAGATCAAATAGAATTGAGACTCTGTCTTGCTTTCTAATAATAGTAACAATAAATATAGTGATGGTAACGGCAATAAGATCAAAAGGAACAGATATTTATTTATTTTTAATCATACTTTAGATGAAGGTCTACAAAACAAACTAACTTGTCATTAAACGGTTAGTAAGCATATTGTTTTATGACATTGGTTAACAACCTCATGACATGCCAACACTCTCCCTTCTCAACCTTGGGTTCCCTATTACCAGCTTTCCTGTCCCCTCCTGCCTTCTAGTCTTTATCCCTGGGCTGGTGTGCCCCTGTAGTCTTGTTTTGTCTTCTGGGCCTGTCTAATCTTTGGATGAGGGGTAATCTCAGAAGTGACTTCATTACTGAGCTAAAAATTGTCCAGGCGCCATACTCTCTGGGTTTCTCCAGTCACTGTTAGGCCAATAAGTCTGGTCTTCTTTTATGAGTTAGAAATTTGTTCTACATTTTCCTCCAGCTCTGTCTGGGACTCTCTATTGTGATCCCTGTCAGAGCAGTCAGTGGTTGTAGCTGGGCACCATCTAGTTGTGCTGGACTTAGTCTGATGGAGGCTGTGGTAGTTGTGGTCCATTAGTCCTTTGGAGTAATCTTTCCCTTGTGTCTTTGGTTTTCTTCATTCTCCCTTGCTCCAGATGGGGTGAGACCAGTGGAGTATCATAGATGGCCACTCACAAGCTTTTAAGACCCCAGACACTACTCACCAAGGTAGAATGTAGAACATTTTCTTTATAAACTGTGTTACGCCAATTGAGGTAGATGTTCCCCGAGACCATGGTCCCCACAGCCCTCAGCCCAGCAATTTGGTCCCTCAGGGAGTTTGGGTATGTCTATGGAGCTTCCATGACCTTGCCTTCCACAAGTAGTGCTGGCTTCCCCAGTAAGAATATATGTTTATTGAGCACTTACAATGTGCCAGGAACTGTGCTAAGTGCTTTATGTGAATCACCTCCATTGTTATTTGCACCGTTTTACACACGTAGAAACTGGCTTGAGAGGCTAAAAAACCTGTCTGATATTAACAGCAACTTGGAGGTGGAGTTGGGTTTTATACCCAGGTTTCTCTCTCTTCTGAAGTTTGGCATTTTGTAAATTTGCATCCCGTCTTGCTCCCTGCCCTCATGGAAAGTATTACCCTCACTCTGACTGTCTGGGCTTCCCTGGAGGATTCTGGATATGCTGCTTCAAGGCTGTCTACTTCCTTTTATAGCTCCTTCCGGTCTCCTCTGTGAGCCCACTCTGTCTGAGCCCACACCTCCCTTTGCTCCTGCTCCTGGTTGATGCAGTCCTGCTGCAGAAAACATCTGTCCCAATCTACCATCATGTGCTGCAGCTACAACCCAGGGTCCCATATTTGCCTCTCCCCAGACCCTGGGCTCCTTACATGCAGTGGCTTTATCATGCTGAGTCTGAGAAGAACAGCTGCTGCCCCACCCACACCATTCACTCCATCCCAAGACTTCCTTCCCAAGCCAAGCTCAAGCTTCTTAAAAGCCTCTCTCTCCACTTTTAGAGAGAGGCAGAGCCCACCTTGTGCCTCCTCCCAGATCTCTGCCTTCTGGTCCCTGGGACATCCCCCTACCCTTTTTTGCAGACTCCAAGGATGTGGCTTTGTGATGCGATCACTTTACATTTACACTGCAAAATCCATATTTAAATGTCGGGGTGAAATATTCCATGGCAAGAAATACAGATGCTTTGTAAAAGACTTTCTAGGACTGTTTATATCAGAAACAGCTTAAAATGTGCAGGTTGCTTGGATGGCAAAGGATATAAATTTTAAATAATACCTAGTGAGCAGCTGCTACTGGAAACACCTAATTCAAAGGAAGATGTCTCTAGGAGCAGAGACGAAAGCTACTTTCATTGGCTTGAAGAATAGTAAGAGTCATGGAATTTTCTTACTTTAGTGGCATGATGATTTTTCTTTCTTTCATTGCTTCTGCCGTATGAAAGAAAGAGAAGAAGAGCAAGAGGGAACCATAGAGAAGATGCTTTTCCATCCTTTCTGATGGTTTTTTCTTATGGCTGAGAAAGAAGACTGGAATGCAGAGAAGCCACCAGGAGCTGTAGGATCTGGCTCAGAGAGGCTTCGATATTGTATTTTTCTGAATCCTGAGGGATGTTTCCCAGACCCTTATAGGACTTGATTCCATGATAAAAGATAGCGTGAATTAGAAAGGGGCTGTGCCAATATATCCCCTGCAGCTGAGGTCCACTACCCCTTCCTCAGGAGCAGCCATTTACCTGGTTTTACCTGAGGACCTTGTGCTGTTACTAACCTGGGCTTGGTTCATTCCCAATAGGGAGTATGTAAGAAGCTTGAGACTAGATCTGAAATTCCCTTTATGAACTTGTTGGCTTGTGCTTTATATACCTTCTTCTGTCTGACTGTCCCAAGGTTCTGACTAACTGCCATTCTGATCTCTGGTCCTGCTTGCTCCTCAAACTCTGCTGGACATATCTGAGACAGGATCTCTGACTCCCAGCCTGCTATGACCTACAACCGCTCACCTGATCCTTCTCATCGAAGTGCAAAGGGTGAGACCAGGGTCAGGCTCTGCTGTAGTCAGTGGCAAAGATGACCCAGCAATACACTGAAAGACTTTGGATTTTATTTCTTAAACATCTTAATCAATGATTATTTATGCCATTAATATGTGCTACATTGAGCTGTTTAATGTAGTATCTATAATTAAATAAAAGAGAAGAATGAAAAATCTGTAGTCAAGTTCTTGATCTCAGTAAGACTTGTGATCAAAGTACCCTACTAGGGGATATTAAAAAGCCAAAGTTCAGCCTTTTAAGTAATTGCTTACACAACCAATGCTTGGAGATTTCGGTGACATCACCCCCATTTCCTGTCTAAGCTACTTCTTCCACCTATCCCCTCAATCCCATGCTTTCCTCTCTGGTCTCCTTCCCTTCAGCCTCTCCTCTTTCCTATTTTGTTTGCTGCTCATTCAGACTTCCTAAAATACTACTTTACACTATTACCTGAGAGATCAAGCCAGGCTCTCCAGGCTGTGGTCAGTCCCTGCTGTGCTGTGTGTCCAAACCAATTACATCTACTTCCCAGGATAGAAACCCAGCCCTCTAGAGCTTCAAGGAAGCTTATGCGATCACCCCTGCTGTTTGTCCTTAGACATTCAGGGGCTTCAAGTCTTCCCTATAAAGAGTTGAATGAAGCCCAGGAGGTTGGGTGACTTCTTTGGTTGGGAGAGGGGAAGTACGGGAAGATTGCAGTTTCTGTTAGAAACTCTCAGAAGGAGTTTCTCTTACATATCACATGTTCACAATTACTCCGTTTGCTGAAGTCTCCTGAAGAAATTTTCTCTAAGTCAGTGCCCTGGGGCTTCCCACCCAGATCTGCCTCTGGCACAGGCCCTCAGCAAGGTGGCAGGGGTTCTGCTTATCCTGACACCAATCGCAAAGTGTTAGGAATTTCCTGAGGTGCTAGCTTTCTTCATCAGATCTATCGAACCCCTTTGAGCTTCTGCTGTGGTCTGGCCAGTTGTCTTTACCTGCCTAACATTCACTCACTCCTGCCTTCTTGCCTATGGCATGTAAATTCCCTGTTGCAGTCCAAGTGTCTGTCTCTACCTCAGCAAATTCAGATCAGAAGTTCTGTCTCAGGCTCTGCCTGTGGGTGCCTCTCTGATCAGCTCAGTCCACACTGCTTACTTTTGGTTCTAAAGTCCCACAACAGATCAATCTGTCTCACTAGATCAATGTGCTGGGGTGGGAGCTGGGGCTCTCGGGGGCAAAGGAAAGAGCCTGGATTGGAGTTAGAATGACCTGGATTCAGAGCCTGCCTATAACACTTACTAGCTGTGTGATCAAAGAGCGCTGGTGGAGCAGTGGTTAAGTGCTAGGCTGCCAACTGAAAGGTTGGTAGTTTTAACCCACCAGCCACTTCATGGGAGAAAGATGTGGCAATCTGCTTCCATAAAGATTTACAGCCTTGGAAACCCTATGAAGTAGTTCTATTCTGTCCTATAGGGTTGCTGTAAGTTGGAATCGACTTGATGGCAATGGGAATGGGAGCTGTGAGATCATGGACACATTGCTGAACCTCTATCTTCTCAACTGTGACCAGTGAATAACCACAGCACTTCCAAGAAAAAGGTAATAATTGCAAGGATCACATGGGATAATCTATGCAAAGCAATCAGCATGCTGTACTGTGCTGATCTCAAGTTGCGTTGTACATGCAAATCTTGTCTCCTGTCTACTGTGCTAAGGAATTGTTTTTATCAAAATTAAGGCAAATGCTCCTGCACTGCCACTTTTCCAGCCTTGCCACATAGACACTTAACAGAGCACTAGTATTAACAAGCATTTAATGTTGACAAATGTTTCCTTAATTACTCACCAATGAACCTCTTGTAAACCCTTGAGGGAGATGGGAAAAAGAAGGTGTTATTCTCATTTTTCTGATGAAGAGACTGAGGCACTGGTTAAGCACATGCCCTTTATGTTATCCTGCAAAGGTGTGGAGAAGCACAGATCATCTGATCCTTTTAGCCACACTACTGCCCCAATTAATTCCTCTTTCTGCCCACCAACTCTACCTACAATGGTTTGCAAGATCTGGGCACTCCTGCTGTGGGTTCATCAGACTCTGCAGATCTCTGCTGCCCTGCCCTAGTCAGGGACCTCATCACTTTAGTGGCCAGCTCTGTGACACCCACTGAGCCATGGCCATGCTTGAGCAGGTTGCAAGGAGCAGAGTGGGCAGAGAAATGGAGGTTCTGCAGGATGTGCCATCACCCTGCCCTGATGAAGCTGCCGAAAACATGAAGTCTTTTCCTTGGGGGCCTCCATTTCCTAGTGCCACAGGCCCATCCTCTCCCTTGTCTCCTATCCCCTACCCCATTTAGTAAGAGAACCAAAGAAAATGAATCATTTCAATTTATTAGGAATAAAGACCCTAGTGCAGAGCTTACATAGTAACTCAATTCTAACCTATTGGCCAGGCTAAAGGAAGTCACTGAAATTTAAAAAGCAATAATCAAAAATAAAAAATCCCGGTGCCCAAGTTTATGCCCACTCTCTTTTGCAGTGCACTGAGGAACGAGTCAGAGAACCCAGGTTTCCCGGCCCATCGTTGTTGACCTGTCCCAGAGTCTGTGTCTTCACTCCCAAGATGACTGCCAATCAATGTCCTGGTGTGGGCATTGGAGCCTCCAATTAGGTAGGTAGAGTATGGTGGTGTGGCAAGCACAGCTCTTGATGACCTTTCAACCTCATCATGCCAGCATTCTCCGTTCTGTCTCTGTGGCAAACCAAACTGGATCTAGGAGAGAATAGAGAGGAGTCAAGTCTCCACCCCTCACCATTTGTTGTGAGTGAGCTCTTGTTTTTCTTGTCTTTTGCTCAGCTGTAGTTTTGCAAAAATTTGTTTTAAAAATTAAAATTAACACGTTTATTATCGAGCATTTAGAAAGTAAACAAACCAAAAATTTAAAAAAAGAAAAAAAATTCTCACAATTCCACTGTCTGGAGTAACTAAGCACCACTGACGTCTTAGAATATAAACTTACAGAAATTTCCTATGCATCGATCGATACATAGATGGATCAATCAATAGATAGACACAGGATATGTATAAACATACAACAAAAATAGTATCGTACTGCACATCCATTTAAAAACTAACTTACTAATTTTCTTCTATATCATGATCTGTGATATTGCATAATATCCTATTTCAGAGTTGTGCCATAAATTATCAAACCAATTCTCTCATGTTTGACATTATTTTCCATTTCCCTTTTGTTTTTGGCAATTACAAACAACATTGTGATGATAATTCCATAAATAAATATCTGTACATATCCTATATTAGTCCCTGTGTTGTATTCCATTCCCTCATGGGTCTGGGAGAAGCATGCATGGCCATGTGAATGAAAGCAAGTTGGGGACAAGCAGTGGGTATAACAGGACTGATACCAACATCCAAGTGTGACATAATGCTCTATGCCCCTGTGTAGGGGCAGTGAGGACCAAGACCTACATGTAAGACAAATATCACTCCTTCACCCCTACTCCCATGCTAGGGGCTGCAGGAATTTATGTTATTGTGGGAGAAGGTAAGGAAAAGAAGAAGGCAGATTATTGATTTCCTATTGCTGCTGTAAGAAATTACCACAAATACAGTTTTGGAGGTCAGAAGTCTAAAATCAAAGTACTGGCAGGGATGTGTTCCTTCTGGAGGCTTCCGGGGAGAATCTGTTTCTTTGCCTTTTCCAGTTTCTAGAGGCCACCTGCAGAAGGAAACCATCAATTTGGCTAAATTTCCCCCACTAAAGAGCTGACTTTTAAGTTAGAAGTCACTGGTATCTTGATTTGGCAGGTGTAATTTTCCCCTACTGAATGGAATTGGGGGCTCAGAAGCAAAGTTAAAATAAGGTATAGATAATTAAAGAAGGTTACACTATTGTACAGATGATTTCCCTCATCATCAGACCTTTTCAAAAACCTGCTACATACATACTGCCAAATTGCCCTCCAGAAAGTTTGTACTAATCGATGCTCTCTGCAGTTGTGTGAGTGCCCTCTCTTTTGGACCCTTGCCAACTACTATTTTTTTCTTTATTTTTGACAATAAGATAAGGGAAAATCATACCTCATTTTTGCTGTAATTAGCAATTCTTGAATTACAAGTAAAGTTAAATATTTGTTTTATAGACATTTGAAATTGCAGTGGATTAATTACTTTTCTGTGTGGCGTTTCTAGCCATGGTCTTGTAACTGTCACCCAGGTGATTGCTTGATAGGGTAATTGTGTCCTACCAAGGAATTAGTCATTTTTGCCTTAAAAGAGAGTCAGTTCCAGAACAGACAGGAGGATCCCACAACCATCAGGGAAGAACAGACAGGAGCTGGTGCTGGGAGGCCCCTGGGACCAGAAGACAGAGAGAGAGCAAGCTGTAACCTGAAGATGGTGAGAAGCAGTGGCAGGAGAGACCTGGCAGCAGGAGATGGCACAGCAGGCTTCCCGGCCCATGGAGAGAGAAAGCTGAATGCCTTTGGACAGGCACTGAAGGCCAGGGAGAGGTGTGCCTGCGAGCAAAGCTGGGAAGAGGCTATCCTGATGAAAGAACTGTATTCTGAGTACCCCTAGGCCTGAATTATAACTGTTACTTCCCTAATGAACCGAAAAATTGAGTATGGTCTATGAGTTCTGTATGGCCACTGCAATGAATTATCAAACGCAATAGAGAGTGCTGCAGGAGGGACAGTTGGTGTCAGAATTAGTAAACATGGTGGACAGAGGAGCCTTGTCTGACCTCCATTTCATGGGAGTCAGTGTTGCCCTGTTGATCTTGGTTCTCCTTCCTCCTTGTGGGATTGGTGGAGGTCAGACACTGCCTCCAAGCCATTTTTACAGAAGTATTTTAAATTTGAGTATTATAGGAATTTCCTAGTTACTCTTTCTTTCTCTACTTCTAGAGAACTTTATACCTGTCTGTCATTAACAGAGATGCCTAGTTTTTCACCAAAATCTGTTCTCTCCCTTTTTATTGGCAATGGGATTGTAGCACAACTTGTGGATGCTCAGCTGCACAACATTTCCCATATTTCTTGCAGGTGGGTATGGCCACAGAGCAAAGTTCCCTCCAATGAATGTGAGTGGAAGTGATGTGTGCCACTTCCAGGCCTGGCCCATAAAACCTCCTGTGGAATAGCAACCAAAATGACACAGCAGCCATGGGTTGAAGATGATGGACTGTGACAGTGCAAAGGAGGACCACCTTGCCTGGACTGTTGCATGAGGGAGAATTAAACTTCAATTTTGTTTGAGCCACTGCAGTTTACCCTAATACACAGTTTTAACCCATTTCAATATTTATTCATTTTAAATCAAGTTCTCCCTTATTGGATGGTAAGCAGAGCCCCTGTTTTAGTCATTTCTGTATCTCCATGGCACAGAGTAGGTTTTCAATAAACATAAGTTGATTGATTGAATGAATGAACGAGTTGCATGTTTACTTGAAAGGGCTCTTGCTGCTTCTCTTAGTTTAGTTCTCAGAGACATTGCTCCCATTACCAGGGATAGACAAGGAAATCATAAATGTGAATTACATGTTAACATTCACACCAATTCCAATACATGCTTCCGTTTATAAAATGTGATCCATTTTCTTACCTGGTAAATCAGAGATCAGAAGACCATGACTGCACAGTCTCCTGACCTCCCAGGTGATGAGGAGGGAAATGGCTCTGGATGTCTGTTTATCGTGGCGTGACCATTACCACTTCAAACTGAGTTCATGTGAAACTTCAGGCCTCCCGCCTGGAGAAGAGTAATTTCTTATCCTGAACTAGAAGTTAAATGGTCCCAGTGAGATCCAAAGAGCTTAACAAATCCTTTGCTTTGTCACAGTGAAGACCTTTGCCTAATGCAAGGTCTTATCCTTCAGATTGCTTGGGGCCAGAAGATAGCCTGGTTAATCTAAGCTGCTTCTATGTCCCTACAGTGTTCACTGAACTGGGTTTTTTCTCTGTGAATAAAATGGACCATACCTGGGTTGGTTGCCATGGTGACTGTATCAGGAGCCTCTGGGCTATCTATCTTCTTCTGATGACAGCTCCTGTGCAATGAACCCCCTGTGGGGTGTGGGTGCCTGAATCCACAACCTTGTGAAATCACCTTCCGAAGAGGTGAAGTTTGTTGTGAAAAGACAGGTCAGCTTGTAGGGGAAATGAGTTCTTGGTTACTCCTTCTGGAACAGGGCCCCCTGATCACATGTGGTTTACCTACGTTATGATCTTAGGTATCCTCATTAATTAGCTTTTGAACCCATAGACCTCTGACCAGGGACAGTGGCCTCTGACTTCCTCATCTCCTTCAGCCTGGTTTTAGAACCAGTCAAGGATTTCTGAATTTTGATTTTTCATTGCTTAGGAGGTTTGGAAATATCAGCTCATCCACATGGGGGCCAGTTTCTTCCTCTTGGGCCCCAGGACAGTATCTGTGTCACCTGCCCCAGGGTTAGAAAAGAGCCAAGGCTCCTTGGCTCCTTTCTAGGAGGTCAGCCTGCTGCTCATCAAATACACTCTCTTGTCAGTTTGGCCAGTGGTGTATCAATTTTGTTGATCTTTTCAAAGAACCCATCTTTTGTTCTTGTTAACTCTTTCAAGTGTTTTTCTATTCTCTATTTCATTTAATTCACCTCTAATTATTATTTTCTTTCTCCTGGCACCCGAGGGCTTCTTTTGCTGCTCTCTTTCTATTTGTTTGAGTTGTAGGGTTAATGTTTTGATTTTGGCCCTTTCTTCTTTTTGGATGTGTGCATTTATTGCTATAAACTGACTTCTGAGCACTGCTTTTGCTGTGTCCTAAAGGTTCTGGTAGGATGTGTTTTCATTCTCATTTGATTCTGTGAATTTCTTTATTCATCCTTAATTCCTACTTTACCCCAGTAGTTTTTGATCAAGGTGTTGTTCAGTTTCCATGTGTTTGATTTTTGTTTTTCCTTGCTTTTTCTACTCTTTTGGCTTTAAGGTCAGAAAAGATGCTTTGTAATATTTCGATGCTTTGGATTCTGTTAAGGCTTGCTTTACGGCCTACTGTGTGGTCTATTCTGGAGAATGTTCCATGTGCTTTGGAAAAGAAAGCATACTTGGCTGCTGTTGGGTGGAGTGTTTGGTATATGTCTACAAGATCAAGTTGGTTGACGGTGGCATTTAGATCTTCCCTGTCTTCATTGAGCTTCTTTCTGGATGTTCTGTCCCTCACAGAAAGTGGTGTGTTGAAGTCTCCTACTATTATTGTGGAGCTGTCTATCTCTCTTTTCAATGCTGTTAGTTTGTTTTATGTATTTTGGAGCCCTGTTGTTGGATGCATAAATATTTATTATAGTTACATCGTCCTGGTGTATTAACCCTTTAACCATTATATAGGGTCTTTCCTTATCCTTTGTGGTGAATTTTACTTTAAAGTTTATTTTGTCGGAGATTAATATTGCCACTCCTGCTCTGTTTTGATTGTTGTTTGCTTGATATATTTCTTTACATCCTTTGAGTTTCAGTTTGTTTGTGTCTCTAAGATGTGTCTCTTGTAGACAGCATATAGACAGATTTTGGTTTTTTAATCCATTCTGCCACTCTGTCTCTTTATTGGTGCATTTAGTCCATTTACATTCAGCATAATTATTGATAGATATGAGTTTAGTGCTGTCATTTTGATACCTTTTTTGTGTGTTGTTGACAGTTTCTTTGTTCCACTTAATTGTTCTCTGCTGAGTCGTTTTTCTTTATGTAATTTCTTTTCATCTTTTTCAATGTTGTTGATTTTGTATTTGCTGAGTTTTATGTTTTTCATTTTTATGTGTAGGATTGTTAGTTTCCTTTGTGGTTACCTTAATATTTACCTCTATTTTTCTAAGTTTAAACCCCTTGTTTGTTTCTTTGTATTGCCTTGACATCCTCTCCATCTGAAAGATCTGTGACTACATGTTTTAGTCCCTCTTTCCTGTTTTAATGTTGTCATCTTTTACATATCGATGTCTCTGTTTCCCTATTTTCAGTGTTTTAGCTCTGATTTATTTTTGTGACTTCCCTATCTGGGTTAGTATCTGGCTGCTCTGTTCTGTGTTCTAGTCTTGGGTTGTTACCTGATGTTATTGATTTTCTAAACAGAGGACTCCTTTTAGTATTTCTTGTAATTTTGGTTCGGTTTTTGAAAATTCCCTACACTTTTTTTTTTATGTGGAAATGCCCTAATTTTGCCATCATATTTGAGAGACAGTTTTGCTGGATATATAAGTCTTGGCTAGCAGTTTTTTCTGTCAAGGCTTTCTATATGTCATCCCATTGCCTTCTTGCCTGCGTGGTTTCTGCTGAGTAGTCTGAGCTTAGTCTTATTGACTTTCCTATGTAGATGACTTTTCATTTATCCCTAGATGCTCTTAAAATTCTTTCTCTATGGTTTTGTCAAGTTTGATTATAATATGTCTTGGTGACTTTCTTTTGGGATCTACCTTATGTGGGTTTCAATGAGCATCTTGGATAGATATCGTCTTATCTTTCATGATATCAGGGAAGTTTTCTGCCAACAAATCTTCAACAATTCTCTCTGTATTTTCTGTTATCCCCTCATGTTCTGATACTCCAGTCACTCGTAGGTTATACCTCTTGATAGAGTCCCACAAAATTCTTAGGGTTTCTTCATTTTTTTTAAAGTTATTATGTCTGATTTTTCCTCATATAAGTTGGTGTCAAGTGCTTTATCTTCGAGCTCACTAATTCTGACTTCCATTGCCTCAGTTCTGCTCCTATGACTTTCTATTCAGTTGTCTAATTCTGAAACTTTATTGTTAATCTTCTGGATTTCTGTTTGCTGTTTTTGTGTATTCTTGCAGCCTGTTTAATTTGTCATTATGTTCTTTAATCTTCTTAAGTTCCTCTATTACTTTGTCCGTGTGTTCCTTGGTTTGTTCTACATTTTGCCTGATCTCCTTCCTGGTATCTTGAAGAGTGCTGTATATTAATCTTTTGAATTCTACCTCTTGTAATTCCAAGAAGTTCTCTTCCTTTGGAAAATTTCTTGATTCTTTGTTTTGGGAGTGTGATGGTTAAGATTGTGTGTCAGGTTCGCTGGGCCATGATTCTCAGTGTTTTAATGTAATCACTCCCATGATTGAATATACTGTGAGTAGCCAATCAGATGAAAGGGAGTCTCCTTGGCGTTGTGGCCCGCATCTGTATATAAGCAGACATTCTGGCTTTTTGCTCTGTCTGGATCCTGTGGCTGCTTCCTGTTGTCTCATCTCCTGTTCTTGGGACTTGAGCTGTCAGCTTATCTGCCGAACCTGGGATTTGTCGATCTACACAGCCCGTGAGTGGGAGCCCTGCTCTCCGACCTTCTGATCTTGGGCTTGCCAGCTTCTGCAGCTGTGTGACTTGGGAGAGGCCTCTACCCTGATCCACGGACTTGGGACGTTCTAGCCTCTACAATCACGTGAGCTGTTTCCTTGATATAATCTCTCTCTATATATATAGTTATACACTTTACTGGTTTTGCTTCTCTAGAGAACCCAGCCTAAGACATTTGGTACCTGGAGTGGTTCTAGAGAAACAAAATTGTAAGAATGAGTTTTCTAAATTGGTTCTCAGGTCTGGTTAGTCATAAAGACGTTGATGACTCTGCTTCCAGAAGTAAAGAGGTCACTGCTAGTCCAGGGAGTGAGGTGGCGATACAAATACACAAAATATCACCACCAGTAGATCAGGTATTCGTGAAAGGTGAGGCTTAGGGTGAACACATATGTGATATCTTTCTACAGCTTTGTCAGAATGAGAATTATAAGGAAGCTGGTTGGTTTGTCCTACTTTTGCTAGACAAACTGATGAAGGAAAGAGACGCACTCAGGGCTTCAGAGTCAAGGCTCAAGTGCCGAATACATGACCTCAACGCTTCCACTTGTGCTTTGAAAGAAAGCTTTATGTCTTGAAGTAACACAGCCAAAATTGCTGAACCCAGAGTCTTACTGTAAGAGTGGCTGAATTACAACGCCAGCTCAATTGCAAACCTTGAGAGGTGTCTGAGGTTAAAGCAAGGACATTGATTGGGAAGAAATGGGATCCTGAGACTTGGGATGGGGACATATGGGCAGATAATCAGGAAGCTGGGAACACTGAGCCTGTAAATTCCGTTGAATCACTCCTGCCAGCAGAACCAGTCCCATCTGAAGAGATTACCTCATGTTTGTCTGCTAAACCACCCTGCCCAGAAAAACCATTAGCCCCTCCACTCCCATCTGAGGAGATTAGCCCTAGCCCAGCTGCTTCTAAAGAGCACTTGCCTGAGTCATTGCCTGGAGCACTGCCTGAGACAGATGCTTTACAAGATAGTGCTGAATGTTCTCAAAACAATTCCACATTACCGATTCTGACTTCTAGACCTATAACTAGGCTTAAGTCCCAGCGAGCCCCAAAAGGTGAAGTACAAAGTGTGACCCAGGAGGAGGTACGCTACACTCCAAAAGAACTACTTGAGTTTTCTAATATGTACAAATAGAAACCTGGGGAATATGTGTGGGAATGGCTACTAAGGGTGTGGGATAATGGTGCAAGGAACATAAAGATGGATTAGTCTGAGTTTATTGATATGGGTCCACTGAGCACAGACTGTTCCTTCAGTGTTTCAGCTAGAGAAGTTAGGAAAGGATCTAATAGTTTATTTGGTTGGGCTGCTTAAGCATGGATTATGAGGTGGCTGACACTAAATCAAGTTGAAGTACCAGACCTGCCTTAGTATACTGTAGACGAAGGTATCCAAAGGCTTAGGGAAATTGGCATGCTAGAGTGGATTTATCAAGTTAGACCCACAGACCCACACATGGAGTGTCCAGAGGACACACCTTTTACCACAACTGTAAGGAACAAATTTGTGAGGAGAGCTCCAGCATCCTTGAAGACGGTTGTGATTGCTGTTTTATGTAAATCAGATTTGACCCTGGGAACTGCCTTAACTGAATTAAGACACTTAACTACAATGGGGCTGATTGGACCCCGTGGTAGTAGGGGCCAAATGGCTGCACTCAATCGACAAAGACAAGGTTGCGTGGTTACAGTAATGGACAGAGGAATCAAAGCAGTGATCAGAATAGTCTGACTCGTATGGACTTATGGCGTTGGCTACTTAGTCATGGTGTCCCTAGGAGTGAAATAGTTAGGAAATCTACTAAATATTTACTTGATCTATACAAACTGATGAATTCTAGGTCAGGTGAACAGCAGTCTAACTCAAAATGTCAGAATAGAGAGTCACGGTCCCTCAGTCAATTCCCAGATTTGAGCGAGTTTAAGGATCCACAACCCCTTGAATGGAGGGGAGGCCCAGTCCCCTTGAGGAAGGACTCCAATACACTGCCAAAAATTTTTACCATTAATCTTTCTCCTAGCCTTCCCCAAAGGGATCTACGGCCTTTTATGAGAGTGACTGTTCACTGAGGAAAGGAAATAATCAGACTTTTGGGGGATTACTGGATACTACTGGCTCTGAGCTGACACTAATTCCAGGGGACCTAAAATGTCACTGTGGCCCACCAGTCAGAGTGGGGACATATGGAGGTCAGGTTATTAATGGAGGCTCATGTCTGTCTCACAGTAGGTCCAGTGGGTCCCCGAACCCATCCTGTAGTTATTTCCCCAGTTCCAGAATGCATAGTTGGAATAGATATACTCAGCAACTGGCAGAACCCCCACATTGGATCCCTGACAAATAGAGTAAGGGCTATTATGGTAGGAAGAGCCAAGTGGAAGCCATTAGAACTGCCTCTACCTAGGAAAATAGTAAACCAAAAGCAATACCGCATTCCAGGAGGGACTGCAGAGATTACTGCCACCATCAAGGACTTGAAGGATGCAGGGTTGGTGATTCCCACCACATCCCCATTCAACTCGCCTATTTGGCCTGTGCAAAAAACAGATGGATCTTGGAGAATGACAGTGGATTATCGAAAACTTAACCAGGTGGTGACTCCAATTGCAGCTGCTGTTCCAGATGTAATTTCACTGCTTGAGCAAATTAATACATCTCCTCGTACGTGGTATGCAGCTATTGATCTGGCTAATGCCTTTTTCTCCATACCTGTTTCAAAGGACCACCAGAAGCAGTTTGCTTTCAGCTGGCAAGGCCAAAAATATACCCTCACTTGCCTACCTCAGGGCTACATTAACTCTCCAGCCCTATGTCATAATTTAGTCTTCAGGGACCTTGATCACCTTTCCCTTCCACAAGACATCACACTGGTCCATTACATTGATGACATTGTGCTGATTAGACCTAGTAAGGAAGAAGTGTCAATGACTCTGGACTTATTGGTAAAACATTTGCATGCTAGAGGGTGGGAGATTAATCCCACAAAAATTCAGGCACCTTCCACTTCAGTGAAATTTCTAGGGGTCCAGTGGTGTGGGGCATGTCAAGACATTCCTTCTAAAGTGAAGGATAAGCTATTGTATCTTGCTGCTCACACAGCTAAAAAGGAGGTACAACGCCTAGTGGGCCTCTTTGAATTTGGGAGGCAACATATTGCTCATTTGGGTGTGCTACTCTGGCCTATTTAACAAGTGACTCAAAAAGCTGCTAATTTTGAGTGGGGACCAGAACAAGAGAAGGCTCTGCAACAGGTTCAAGCTGCTGTGCAAGCTGCTCTGCCACTTGCACCATATTATCCAGTTGATCCAATGGTGCTTGAAGTGTCAGTGGCAGATAGAGATTCTGTTTGGAGTCTTTGGCAGGCCCCTATTGGTGAATCACAGCGCAGACCCTTAGGATTTTGGAGCAAAGCTCTGCCATCCTCTGCAGATAACTACTCTCCTTTTGAGAAACAACTTTTGGCTTGTTCCTGGGCCTTAGTAGAGACTGAACGCTTAACCATGGGACACCAAGTCGCCATGATGCCTGAGCTGCCCATCATGAACTGGGTGTTGTCTGACCCACAGAACCATAAAGTTGGACATGCACAGCAGCACTCCTTCATGAAATGGAAGTGGTATATTCGAGATCAGTCCCGAGCAGGACCCGAAGGCATAAGTAAGTTGCATGAGGAAGTGGCCCAAATGCCCATGGTCTCTACTCCTGTCAGATTACCTTCCATCTCCCAGTCTGCACCTATGGCGTCATGGGGAGTTCCTTATGATCAGTTAACTGAGGAAGAGAAAACTCGTGCCTGGTTTACAGATGGTTCTGTGCGATATGCAGGTGCCACTGGAAAGTGAACTGCGGCAGCACTACAGCCCCTTTCTGGGACCTCCCTGCAGGACAGTGGTGAAGGGAAATCCTCTCAATGGGCAGAACTTCGAACAGTGTACCTGCTTGTTCACTTTGCTTGGAAGGAGAAATGACCAGATGTGCGATTATATACTGATTCATGGGCTGTGGCTAATGGTTTGGCTGGATGGTCAGGGACTTGGAAGGAACATGATTGGAAAATTGGAGACAAGGATTTATGGGGAAGAGGTATGTGGATAGACATCTCCAAATGGGCTAAAGAAGTGAAGATATTTGTGTCTCATGTGAATGCTCACCAAAGGGGGACCTCAGCAGAGGATGATTTTAACAATCAAGTGGATAGGATGAGGCGTTCTGTGGCAACCACTCATCCTCTTTCCCCAACTACTCCCGCTGTTGCTCAATGGTCTCATATACAAAGTGGCCATGGTGGCAGGGATGGAGGTTATGCATGGGCCCAGCAGCATGGACTTCCACTCACCAAGGCTGGCTTGGCCACAGCTCTGCTGAGTGCCTAATCTACCAGCAGCAGAGACCAACACTGAGTCCCCGATACGGCACCATCCCTAGGGGTGATCAGCCAACAACCTGGTGGCATGTTGATTACATTGGACCACTTCCATCATGGAAAGGGCAGCATTTTGTCCTTACTGGAATAGACACTTACTCTGGATATGGATTTGCCTTCCCTGCATGCAATGCTTCTGCCAAAACTACCATCCGTGGACTTACAGAATGCCTTATCCACTGTCATGGTATCCCACACAGCATTGCCTCAGATCAAGGGACTCACTTAACAGCAAATGAAGTGTGGCAGTGGGCCCATGCTCTTGGAATTCACTGGTCTTACCATGTTGCCCATCATCCTGAAGCAGCTGGCTTGATAGAACGATGGAATGGCCTTCTAAAGACACAATTACGGCACCAGCTAGGTGGCAATACCTTGCAGGGTTGGAGCAATGTTCTTCAGGAGGCTGTATATGCTTTAAACCAGCATCCAATATATGGTGCTGTTTCTCCCATAGCCAGGATTCACGGGTCCAGGAATCAAGGGGTGGAAATGGGAGTGGCACCACTCACTATTACCCCTAGTGATCCACTTGCAGGATTTTTGCTTCCTGTCCCCTCGACCTTATGCTCTGCAGGCCTAGAGGTCTTAGTTTCAAAGGGAGGAATGATCCCACCTGGAGACACATCACTGATTCCATTGAACTGGAAGTTAAGAATGCCGCCTGGCCACTTTGGGCTCCTTATGTCTCTGGCTCAACAGGCAACGAAGGGGGTTACCATACTGACTGGTGTGATTGATCCTGATTACCAAGAGGAAATCAGACTGATATTACATAAATGGAGGTAAAGAAGAGTATGTCTGGAATGCAGGAGATTCCTTGGGGCGTCTGTTAGTACTACCATGCCATGTGATTAAAGTCAATGGAAAACTACAGCAACTTTATTCTGACCTGACAAGGGGTGGACTGTGATGGTTAAGATTGTTTGTCAAGTTGGTTGGGCCATGATTCTCTGTGTTTTAATGTAATCAGTCCCATGATTGAATATACTGTGAGTAGCCAATCAGATGAAAGGGAGTCTCCTTGGGGGTGTGGCCCGCATCTGTATATAAGCAGACTTTCTGGTGTTTTGCTCTGTCTGGATCCTGTGGCTGCTTCCTGTTGTCTCATCTCCCGTTCTTGGGACTTGAGCTGTCAGCTTATTTGCCAGGCCTGGGATTTGTCGATCTACACAGTGTGAGTGGGAGCTCTGTTCTCCGACCTTCCTGTCTTGGGCTTGCCAGCTTCTGCAGCTGTGTGACTTGGGGAGAGGCCTCTACCTTGATCCAGGGACTTGGGATTTTCTAGCCTCTACAATCACGTGAGCTGTTTCCTTGATATAATTGCTGTCTCTATATATATACTTATACACTTTACTGGTTTTGCTTCTCTAGAGAACCCAGCCTAAGACAGTATCCTGTGGATTTTAGTGTTAGGACTGCTAGTATTGCCTCATATCTCAAAGATATAGACATAGTCTTTGAGGACCCTCAGGGAAAAGAAAAATAAGATAACTTAGGACCATGGACTGTCGATGAAATAGTCTGACAACCTACCAAACATGAATTTATGCTCCTGCTAGTTTCAGAGCCCATCAGAAAATACGTATTTGACTGGATCTGTCATTTTATTTTGTTAATATTCTGTCTATTTATTTTTATTGTGCTTTAGGTGAAAGTTTACAGCTCAAGTTAATTTCTCATACAAAAATTTATACACATATTGTTTTGTGACACTAGTTGCAATCCCTACAGTGTGATAGCACACTCCTCCTTTCCACCATTTGACCAGTTCCTGTCCCTTCCTACCTTCTTATCTTGCTTTTGGACAGCAGATGCCATTTTGGTCTCAGGTATCTGACTGAACTATGAAGTATACTCCTCACATGTATTTTTTTTTGTTTAATAATCTTGTCTAATCTTTGAATGAAGAGAGGGCTTTGGCAATGGTTTCAGTTCTGGGTTAACAGTGTGTCCAGAGGTCATAGTTTTGGGGGTTCGCCCAGTCTCTGTCAGACCATTAAGTGTGGTATTTTTATGTGAATCTGAGTTTTGCTTCACACTCTTTTCCTTCTCTGTCCAGGACTCTGTGGTGTTCCCTGTCAGGGTGGTCATTGGTGGTAGCCAGGCACCATCTAGTTCTTCTGATCTCAGCTGGTGGAGTCTCTGATTCAGGTGGTCCTTTAGTCTCTTGGGCTAATATTTTCCTTCTGTCCTTGGTTTTCTTCATTCTCCTTTACTCCAAGTGGATGGGACCAATTGATGAATCATAGATGGCAGCTTATAGCTTTTAAGACCCCAGATGCCACTCATCAAAGTGGTATACAGAACCTTTTCTTAATAAACTTTGTTATGCCAATTGACCTAGATGTCCCCTGAAACTATGATCCCCAGGCCCCAGACCTAGCTATTCTGTCTCTCAAAGTGTTTGGATATGTGCAGGAAATTTCTTAGCTTTTGCTTTGGTCCAGTTGTGCTGATTTCCCCTGTATTTTGTGTTGTCCTTCACTTCTCGGAAGTTGATCCTTGTCTACTCTCTAGTTAGTTAATCCCCCCCCGTCATGGTTTGAATTATGTCCCCCCAAAAATGTGTGTATCTATTTGGCTAGGCCATGATTCCTGGTACTGTGTGATTTTCCTGTATGTTGTAAACCTGCCTCTACAATGTTAATGAAGGAGGATGGGTGGCAGTTGTGTTAGTAAGGCAGGACCTGATCTACAAGACTGGATTGTGTCCTGAGGCAATCTCTTGAGATATAAAAGACAGAAGTGAGCAGTGAGACAGAGGGACCTCATGCCATCAAGAAAGCAGTGCCAGGAGCAGAGCGTGTCCTTTGGACTGGGGTCTCCGCGCCGAGAAGCTCCTAGTCCTGGGGAACATTGATGAGAAGGCCGGCAGAGAGAAAAATCCTTCCCCTGGAGGTGACACCCTGAATTTGGACTTGTAGCCTACTTTGACTGTGAGGAAATAAACTTCTCTTCATTAAAACCATCTACTTGTGGTATTTCTGTTATGGCAGCACTAGATAACTAAGACACCTCTCCACCTCACCACCCTCATAACCATCAAAGAATGTTTTATTCTGTGTTTAAACCTTTTCTTGAGTTCTTATAGTAGTGGTCTCATACAATGTCCTTTTGCAGCTGACTAGTTTCACTCAGCATATTGCCTTCCAGTTCATCCACGTTGTGAGATGTTTCACAGATTCATCATTGTTCTTTATGGTTGCATACTATTCCATTGCGTATATGTACCATAACTTGTTTACCCATTTGTCCATTGATGAGCACCTATGTTGTTTTCCATCTTTTTGCTATTGTGAACAATGCTGGAATGAACTTGGGCATCTATTGGAGTAGACATTTTAAACTGGTTTTGAGTGTGTGTGTGAGTGGGAGAGTAGTCCTTAAGTATCTGATGAAAGTTTTCTGGACAAGATGCCTTCTCCAGAAAAATGCATATGAACACATTATACAAATTTTTCTGCATTCAATTTATTTTGCTGCATTGCAAACATATCTTACCCAGAGTCAGAATGTAAAAACAATACTTCAGGAGATTTATAATCCTCTTAATCTCATTTTTTGTGCAAAAATTAATAGCCACTTTCAGAAAAATCTTTGTAATTCAAAATGGGCAAATAAAGCTAGAAGTAAAATATAATTTAGCTCCAAAGTAAATTTCATAAGAAGATTGCTTATGAAAGTTGTTTGGTTAGAAAAAGAAATTGAAATTATAGAAAATTATATATTTTTGCTATGATAATGCAAATATCTTTTGTAACCAATCAGTAGACTTTTCGTTTTGTGGTAGCAAGGATAGCAAATTCTAACTTACAACAGTTTTTTGGGAGCAAAAGAGTCACAGGTTACTCTGATAGATGAGGGTAGGCTTGTACCTTGAGTTGAATTCATGAAACATTATTTTCTTTGTTTCCAATTCAAATAGGTTAACTTTGACAATGTCTAAATCATAAATGTGGTCTATGTCACCAAAGAAAAACCCGGACCATACATTTCAATTTGAAGGTCATCCAACAGAAGTGAACTTTAATGGTTTCTATGTCTGGCAGTTTGTACCTGTAGAACAGGCAGCAAAGCCTTTAAAGCCTTTGCTTTAAAGCCATCAAAGCCTTGGCTCTGGTCTCCCTAGGCCCTTTCTCCAGCAATGAAAGGAGCACGTAGATGTCCTCCTCCAAACACCTCTTCTACAGTGGTAGCCTGGTCAAGAGAATTTATAATTTTTCAGTAGCATCCATAATGAGATCTGCTGGACCTTGAGTCAAGACTTATGGCTCATTCATATGACTAAACAGTCAATCAAGTCACCCAAGTCATGGGTGAACCCTTCTTTGTCAAGTTTGTCTGAGAATGGGTTTTGCTAGTCACTTAAGATAGCCAAAACTTTTTGTCTGAAGTTAAACAATTATTTCAAAACTTGTCCTTTACAAAGCCAGTAAACTTCAGCACTTATTTCTTGACCAATCCTTGACAAATGGGCATGCATGATGATAGACATAACTCAAGGCCCTGATTCTGTTAAGTTGAAATGGACCTGACTTATTTTAGGATTATTGTCTACATCATGTGGACGGAGAAAACAATGAGTCAGCATGATGTGTGGAGTTTCTTTTTTTTAACAAAATGGTAAAACCAGAGGCTTTGTGAAGCAGCAAGATGCTTCATATGTACACTGGCACCAGCATTTTTCTTCCAAATTTTGCTTGATAAAGAATTTTTTATTATTATTTTATATCTATATTAGTTATCTGATGCTTCAAAAGTGGACTCACAAAATGGGCATGCATATAACAGGGAATGTATGTCACAAAAAAACTAGGAGCTGGCTACCCTGAGAACTGGCAATGGATTCGTCCAGTTGCATGCTAGAGAGAACTGGTCTGGCTCAAATTTCCCTGTGATCATCTTCAAACAGAAGAAAAGGCGATGGTTCTAAATAGTGTACACCTCTTGATACAGTCATTGCTTTGGCGTTTTCTCTTTTCTGACTACAAACTTTAAGGTTTTAGGACAAATGGCTCTTAAGGTCTACCCAGTCCCAAGACTTCTTTGGCTTGGCAATGCAATAAACATTATTGCTAGATGCTTTAAGTTTGGCCTGTTGAGTTGGTATTAATTTTTATAGTTTTGATAAAATCCTGCTTTTTCAAGTTGATTTGTCTTCTCACAAAAATGTTTCATTCTGGACCAGGCATATCTATAATGGACGGATGCTAGTTGCTCCTTCCATTTTGTAAGCTTTTGTTTCCACTTGGAGTCCCTGGGTGGTGCAGATGGTTAACACGCTTGGTTGCTAACCAAAAGGTTGGCGGTTTAAGTCTACCCAGAAGCACCTCAGAAGAAAAAGCCTGGTGATCTAATTCTGAAAAGTCATTGAAAACCCTATGGAGCACAGTTCTACTCTGACACACATGGGGTTGCCATGAGTTGGAACTGACTTGGCAGCAACTGCTTTTTATGTTCCTACTAAGCAAGAAACTTGCTGCAAAAGGGACACCAAGTTTTTTGTGTCCATCACATTTGGGATAAAACCAAAGGAAGCATACTTTTTTCTTTTGTTGAAGTTTTCTAGCCTAAGATAGGGCATGGAATAAGATTGATGCTCATAATCATAATGGCAAATTACATCTAAAAAATTACCAACTTGGAGCCAGGTATCTGGGCTGCTTACGGGCCATACTTAGTTGATAGTGTGTACACAGAAAAACTTCAGTCCTGGGGGCCTCTTTTAACTCTGCCCAGAGGCATGGCTGTGGTCTAACACCAGGGGCAAGGTGCCTGGGGTGAGGCTCTCAGGAGCTCTGCAGTACACAGTGGAGGCCCCTTGCGCTGAGGTCTGTGGTGTGAGAGTGATCACACAGACCAGAAAATCTCCTCTCTGAGACTGCTTTCTCCCCTAGTCTTTTAATCTCATATTTCATACTCTTTCCATCATTTTCTTAACCACTCTCATGTTAACATATTACCATAAAAAACACTTGGAAAGTTGTGGCTTTTGGAGACTGCGCTCAAGGGAGCCCCCACTCCCCGGACCCATCTCTAGTGGGCCCTCTGGCTGTTCCCCCTTGCCACCCCGGAAGCAGTAGCTTCTCTCCCTTCACTCCTTGGGGAGACAAGCAGAATCTCTTCAAAGAGTTTGGGCTTTCAGAACAGAGGCTAGGAGGAGGGCCTTTCAGTCAACTTCAGCTTTCTGCCCTGCAACACAAACACACTTGAGACAAGAGAATACAAAGACTTGGCCTTCTTTGCAGAATGTGGAGTGAAAGATACAATGAGAACAAGACACAAATTAATAGCTCAGTAATTTTCCTGCCACACAGTCTTCTTGAATTTCCTTAATTGAATCTCAGATATTCCCAAAAGTCTAGGATAGACCCACATTATATATCTTCCCTATCAGGACTCTTGTTGTTAGGTGCCTTCCAGTTGGTTCCAACTCATAGTGACCCTATGTACAACAGAATGAAACACTGCCCGGTCCTGCACCATCCTCGCAATCGTTGTTATGCTTTTCCCATTGTTGCAGCACTGTGTCAATCCATCTCGTTGAGGGTCTTCCTCTTTTTCATTGATCCTCTACTTTACCAAGCATGATGCCCTTCTCCGGGGACTGATCCCTCCTGATAACAAGTCCAAAGTATGTGAGACGTAGTCTCGCCATGCTTGCTTCTAAGGAGCATTCTGGCTGTACTTCTTCCAAGCAGATTTGTTCACTCTTTTGGCAGTCCATGGTATATTCAATATTCTTCGTCAATACCATCATTCAAAGGTATCAATTCTTCTTTGGTCTTCCTTATTCATTGTCCAGTTTTCGCATGCATATGAGGCTATTGAAAATATAACTGCTTGGGTCAGGTGAACCTTAGTCCTCAAGGTGACATCTTTGCTTTTTAACACTTTAAAGAGGTCTTTTGCAGCAGATTTGCCCAATGCAATTCATCTTCTGATTTCTTGACTGCTGCTTCCATGGATGTTGATAGTGGATCCAAGTAAAATGAAATCCTTGACAACTTCAATATTTTCTCCACTTATCATGATGTGCTTATTGGTCCAGTTGTGAGGATTTTTGTTTTCTTTATGTTGAGGTGTAATCCATACTGAAAGTTGTAGTTTGATCTTCACCAGTAAGTGCTTCAAATCCTCTTCACTTTCAGCCAGTAAGGTTGTGTCATCTGCATAATGCAGGTTGTTAATGGGTCTTCCTTCAATCCTGATGCCACGTTCTTCTTCATAGTAAGACTCTTAGTAAGGGGTTTTCTTTTTCCTACAACTTACATATACTTGAATTAATGAAATTAGAAAGAATTTCCCTCCTATTTGAAAGCTAAAGAGGAATATAAAACATCAATGGGAAGGCAAATGCTAACTTCCCTAAAATGTAACTTCTAGAGTCCTGCCCAATTTATTCTAATTTTAGTTACTAAAATAATCGACAGTATTCTGGGTCATGATCCTAAACCTATATTCCAAATCTAAAAAATACTTCGTTGTTTTTAAAAGCAAATGAAGCTGTCTATTTTTAAACCAGAAGAAGGGTAACTACTTTTAATTACAGATTTTCTTATTCATTTAAGTTTTTGAAAGGTTACACATTTCTCTATAATTGCCATGACTTGCTGTAGGATGGATTGCCTCAACCATCAGAAGCTAGATGTTGGCCCAGACTGAAGCCCATGACATCATGAATCTCCTGGGTTACTGCTTTTATTTTGGCAGAAAAGTGCTTGTCTTTGTGAGCTAACAGAAACAGCAAAGGTGAACCTACCTGGAAGAGAAAGATGGCCTCGAGCAAGGGAGAACAGAATTGCCAACATCAGTAGCAGATCACACCAGGTTCATCTCTCCTCTTGACTCTCTCAGTATCTTGATCTGTCGCTACCAGGCCATTGTGATTATGGGGCACATGCATTTTACGGGAATCTGAATGATGAATTTGAAACAGTGCTACCTAAAACATTAATATTCACTTTATGCACAAAAAAGTACAGTAATGCAACTCCCTGCAAATGAAAAGCAGCAACAACTCAAACCAAAATGCCTGTCACAGACTGGGGGACCAAGTGAATTGCAAAATGTGTTTGTGCTGCCACATGGCGGTGCCACCTTAGCTCTCAAACTAAATCTCCAGTGTTAACGTTTCGTGACCTTCCTGTTGTTTACAGGCACCTGCACTTCTACAACTGATTTTTGGTGGCGGTTGTCCTGATATTTTAAGATTCAGTTGTAATAACTTAGCAAAGTCATCCAAGCATTCATTAGGTGATGATGTTTGTACAAGTGATGAAAAACACACCAGAAAAATCAATAACTTGGGAATGGAAGTTTAGAGGTGATAAAATACTATGAAGAAGCCCCAGCAACTGCCATGTTATGCTATTAATGTTACAAACAAGCCTCTGCAAAATATTACAGCTAATGCCAGGAAAATAAAAAGCAGCATTGGAGTACATTATTCTGCAATGTTGGTGAATTTATGTGCCCCTAGAATGAACATTTTACACTTATTTCTAAGAGGAATTAGTCTTGAATTATGAGAGGCCTTCAAGAACTTATCCCTGGCATAAACTTGACAACCTGTGATTGTATACTGTTTCTTTCTTCTCCCATGATGTGACTTCCTAAGGGCATGAGCCTCTGCTTCTTCAGCTCTCATCCCCAGTGCCTAGTAGAGTGCCTGAAATACTGCAGGGCCTTGCCCAAAGTTTGTGAAAGAAATTAGAAATAGCTAACATCAATGAAGTATTTTTTATGTGCCTGGAAATTGGTCAATACTTTATATGCATCATCTCCATTAACGCTTGTATGACTCTAAGAAGTAAGCACTATCATTCATAATTTTACAGATGAGGATATAGCCTCTGAGGGGTTAAATAAAGTACCCATAGTCACACAAGAGACTGAAAGAGCCATCTATGAACCAGTCAGACTAACTTATATTCCCCCTTCCAATGAATTGGGAGGGGGAAAATGATTGTTAGTTAAAACCATAACTGAGTGTTCGATACATCCTTGAGTAGCTAACTGGGTGGACACTCCCGATCATCTAATGAGCAAAGGTAGATCTGAAGATAAGTTTGGAAATAGGGGATGGAGAGAAATGTAATCCATACCAGTAACACCAGGAACTTGTTAGTAATACAAATTCTCAGGTTCCATCACAGACCTACTAAATCAGAAATTCTAGGGTGGGCTGCAAAACTTTGTGCTTCACAAGGAAAGGTCATGGAGGCCCCGTGGACACATCCAAACTCCCTGAGGGACTGAGTTGCTGGACGGAGGGCTCTGGGGACCATGGTATTGGGGAACATCTAGCTCAATTGGCATGACACTACTTATAAAGATAATGCTCTACATTCTACCTTGGTGAGTAGTGTCTGGGGTCTTAAAAGCCTGTGAGCGGCCATCTAAGATATTACACTGGTCTCATCCCTTCGGGAGCAAGGGAGAATGAAGAGAACAGGATACAACGAAAAGATTAGTCCAAAGGACTAATTGTCCATAGCTACCAAGACCTCCACCGAACTGAGTCCAGTACAGCTAGATGGTGCCCGGCTACCACTGCTGACTGCTCTGACCAGGATCACAACAGAGGGTTCTGGACAGAGCTGAAGAAGGATGTAGAGCATAATTCTAACTCACAAAAAAAAAAAAAAAAAAAAAAAAAAGACCAGATTTACTGGCCTAAAGGAGACTGGAGAAACCTCGAGAGTATGGCCCCCAGACACCCTTTCAGCTCAGAGGTGAAGTTACCTCCGAGGTTCACTGTTCAGCCTGTGAGTGGACAGCCCAGTAAAACTAAATGAGACTAACGAGGTACAGGAGTCCAGTGACAAGGGCCAGAAGGCAGAGGGGGAGTAGGAAGCTGATGATAGGGAACACAAAGTTGAGTAAGGATACTGTTGATGTGTTGTGAGATTGTTAACCATTGTCATAGGGCCACAGGTGTACTAACTATTAAATGAGAAACTATTTTGTTCTGTAAGCCTTCATCTAAAGTGAGAATGGCAGCACAATTGGAAGAGCATAGTCAATGTCACTTAAATGTGTACGTAAAAAGTTTTGAAATGGTGTATCTTTGGCTATGTGTATTTTCACCAAAAAAAAAAAAAAAAAAAAAAAAAAAAGCTGAGAATTCAGAGGGCTAAAATGTTGTGGGGTTGTTAACCAAAGTCATAAAATAGCATGTGTACTACTGTTACATGAGAAACTGTTCTGTAAGCCTTCACCTGAAGTACAATAAAATATTAAAAAAAAAAAAATTTGTGCTTCACAAATCCTCTAGGTGATTCTGATGAATACTCGAGTTTGAAAGCCATTGACATACACAGTATAAGAAGTAATGTGTTTGGACATGGAGTTCCTGGGGACAATTGGGGAGAGAGGGGGATTGAGGAGAGAAGAATAATGAGGATGAGAGGGGAGATAGAAATCCAGAGTGGCCAAGATGGGTGGCTGAAAAGAATAGGGGTGTCTGAAATTTTACTTATAGTTCTTCAGTATACATCACCTTATCTTTCCAAAATATCCAGTAATGTCTAATTCACAGACCAAGACTTATGTGAATTTTTTTTGTAAACATCAAGGAAAGGAGTCAGTTTCTATTCTCTACCAGCACATGCTAGCCAGAGAAATGACTCACTGACAGAACGAATTCAGCAAAACAGGAGCACGCAGCCAGAAAGGACTATGAGGATGTAGGTTGTATGCAACTTCATATAAATCTTAAGGAGGTTATTGGAGCCACTCTTATGTGGCTTTTAATGGTTAGGTTGATCCCAGCTAGCCTGGATCAGAATATGAACAAATGAACTGAGGTTCTGGCCCTTGTATTGTTGTGGCTGGGGTGTGTTCTGGTGCCTGAAGGTTGACTCTTAACTCCCAGGACTGATCAGTGACTCACCAATTAATATGGAAGGGTGGAAGTCATCATTTACATAACCCCTAGCAGTTGACGGGCATACTTGGTCCTATCTAATGCTGCAAACCACTCTAAAACTGAGTGACTTAAAATAAGGACAACATTTATTTTGCTCAAGAATATGCAATTGGGGCAGCGCTTAGCAGAGATAGCCCTTTTCTGCTCCTCTTGGTATAAATTGGGACAGCTTGAAGACTGGGGCTGGGATCATCTGAAGACCTGCTCACTCACGTGTCTTGCTGTTGACTGGGAGCTTAGCAGGGTCTGTCAACTGGAACACCTACATGTGAAGAGAGCCTGGGCTTCCTTACAACATGGTGGCTGGGGTCCACTGATGATCTTGGAGAGAGAGAGAGAGAGCAAGTAAGAAGCCATTTCACCTTTTACGACTTAGTCTTAGAAGTCATGCAGTGTCACATCTACCATATTCTGTTGGTCAAGGCAATCACAAAGGCTTGCCCAATTTCAAGGAGAGGGAAAATTTGCATTTCTTGATGGGTGAGTAGCAAGCTTTAAGAAGAGCACGCAGGGAGGCGGGGCCAAGACAATGGAGTAGTTATATGCTTCCTGTGGTCCCTCTTACAACAAAGACTCCCCCAAAAAAACAAGTGAATTAATTATATATGATAATTTAGGAGCCCTGAACAACAAAGCCAAAGCTGAGGAATTGGACTGAGTGGTAGTGGGAGGGAGAGATGGTTCAGAAGTAGCGAGGAGTTGCCAGACCTGAGCCAGCGGGAAACCAGCACCCTGCAGCTGGCACATGGAGTGAGGCAAGGAGTGGTGCCTGGGTTGCGTTTTCCACATTGGGAGAGACTAAGTGGCAGAGAGTTTACTCAAGCCCCTAGAACCAGTGAAAAGTGGCGCTCAATCAGCAAAAGATAAGTACATGTGTCTAGCCTACCAAGTGGATCAAAAAGCACACCCTTTGGGATAAACCTCTCTCCCATTTACCTACCCCCTCCCCACTCTCCACCCATTGCTGAGTCCCCTGGGCTGGAAGTAAGGACCTATCGCATGCCCTGAGCCATTCTCTTAGCCTTGGAGAGGGAACAAATTCACAAACAGGAATAAATAATCTGCCAGCTCCTGTAAGCCAGAAACTTAGGGTAGGCACAACTCCTTTGCCTAGGCACAGGCATAATGGGTCCACAGACTTTGAATGCTTTTCACCCCTGCATAGTCCTGTGTGGGCCCATTTCAACAGCGTAGGCCCTCATTACCACAGTACAAGAGGGTATATACCTGAAGCCTAACTTCAACTGTATCAGCTATATGATGGAGTGGCAGCTTCATGACATTTGACACCACTCTGCCCATTAAACAGAGTCCTCACCGACCCACATCAGAGGCCTGAAGACTGGTGGCTCCACACATGCCACCTAGCCACCCATGACAGGGGTCCAAGAATAAGTGGTGCCTCCAAGTCCTTGCATCCAACAGCACTGGGTGCCCATAGTTTGACTGCAAAATCCACCCATCTACCTGTTCTAGGGAATGGGCACACTTTCATCTCAGACATTCAGGGGCAGCCATCAGCCTCCTGACTTGCTCAACCCATGACCCCCTACTGCAACCAGATACCTGTTCCTACACCAATCAACCCTGCTCATCTAGGACTGTAGGTGAGAGCCTGCACCACACACTTGGTGACTGACTACCTGGACACCTGAGCTGAAACCATAAAGGAAAAGTCAACAGACTCCTGGACTCACATACCTTGTAACAGATCTAACAACCTGGTGACAGGACGTTAGAGCTTCAAAGGCACCAATAATAAAACTAGCTCACACAAGCAGCCTATTTGGGCATATCAAAACAAAACAAAAAGCTAGGACACAGTAAGCAAACATAAAATAAATAAATATAATAACTTATTATGGCTCAGAGACAACAGTCAATATCAAATCACATAGAGAGGCAGACCGTGATGGTTTCAGCAAGCTCCCAAAACAAAGAATCAAGAAATTTTCTGGAGGAAGAGAACTTCTTGAAATTACAAGTGGTAGAATACAAAAGATTAATATACAGCAGTCTTCAAGAGATCAGGAAGGGGATCAGGCAAAACATAAAACAAGCCAAAGAACACACAGACAATGCAATAGGGGAACTTGAGAAATTAGAGAAAAGCATAATGACAAATTCAACAGGCTGCAAGATCCATAGAGAGACAGCAAATAGAAATCCAGAAGATTAACAGTAAAATTTCAGAATTAGACAACTCAATAGAGAGTCATAGGAGCAGAATTGAGGCAATGGAAGTCAGAATTTGTGGGACTGAAGGTAAAGCACTGGAAACTGACTTATTTGAGGAAAAATCGGTAAAAGAATCTTAAAAACATGAAGAAACTCTAAGAATTATGTGAGACTCTATCAAAAGGAATAACTTACAACTGATTGGAGTAGCAGAACAGAGGGGGATAACAGAAAATACAGAGAGAATTGTTGAAGATTTGTTGGCAGAAAACTTCCCTGATATGATGAAAGATGAAAGGATATCTATCCAGGATGCTCATAAAACCCCATATAAGGTAGATCTCAAAAGAAATTCACCAAGACACATTATAATCAAACTTGTCAAAACCAAAGATAAAGAGAGAATTTTAAGAGTGGCTAGGGATAAATGAAAAGTCGTCTACAAAGGAGAGTCAATAAGACTAAGCTCAGACTGCTCAGCAGAAACCATGCAGGCAAGAAGGCAATGAGATGATGTACAGAAAGCCTTGAAGGGAAAAAAAAAAGCCAGCCAAGACTTATATATCCAGCAAAATTGACTCTCAAATATGATGGTGAAATTAGGGCATTTCCAGATAAACAGAAATTTTAGGGAATCTGCAAAAACCAAACCAAAATTACAAGAAATACTAAAGGGAGTCCTCCACTTAGAAAAGTAATAACATCAGATAACAAACCCAAGACTAGAACACAGGACAGAGCAATCAGATATCAACCCAGATAGGGAAGTCACAAAAATAAATCAAAGCTAAAACACTTAAAATAGGGAAACAGAGATGTCAGTATGTGAAAGATGACAACATTAAAACAAAAAAGAGGGACTAAAAAATGTAGTCACAGATCTTTCATAAGGAGAGGAAGTCAAGGCAATATAAAGGAATAAAAGAGTGGTTTAAACTTAGAAAAATAGAGGTAAATATTAAGGTAACCACAAGGGAAATTAACAATCCTACACATTAAAATAAAAACCAAGAAAAACATAAAGACTCAGCAAATACAAAATCAACAACAATAAAAAAGACAAAAAGAAAGTACCTAAAGAAAAACAACTCAGCAGAGAAAAATTAAGTGGAACGAAGAAAGTGTCAACAACACACAAAAAAAGACATCAAAATGACAGCACTAAACTCATACCTATCAATAATTATGCTGAATGTAAATGGACTAAATGCACCAACAAAGAGACAGAAAGAATAAAAAAAACATGATCCATCTATATGCTGCCTACAAGAGACACATCTTAGTCTTAAAGACAAAAACAAACTAAAACTCAAAGGATGGAAAAAAATGTATCAAGCAAACTACAATCAAAAAAGAGCAGGAGTGGCAATATTAATCTCTGACAGAAAAAACTTTAAAGTAAAATCCACCACAAAAGATAAGGAAGGACACTATATAATAATTAAAGGGTCAATACACCAGGAAGACATAACTATAATAAATGTTTACACACCCAATGACAGGGATCCAACATACATAAAACAAACTCTAACAGCACTGAAAAGAGAGATAGACAGCTCCACAATAATAGTAGGAGACTTCAACACACCACTTTCTGTGAAGGACAGAACATCCAGAAAGAAGCTCTGTAAAGACAGGGAACATCTAAATGCCACAATCAACCAACTTGATCTCGTAGACATGCACCAAACACTCCACCCAACAGCAGCCAAGTATACTTTCTTTTCCAGTGCACATGGAACATTTTTCTCCAGAATAGACCACATATCAGGCGATAAAGCAAACCTCAACAGAATCCAAGGCATTGAAATACTACAAAGCATCTTTTCTGACCATAAAGTCATAAAACTAGAAATTAATAACAGAAAAAGCTAGGAAAAAAAAATCAAACACATGGAAACTGAACAACACCTTGCTCAAAAACTACTGGGTTATAGAAGAAATTAAAGACAGAATAAAGAAATTCATGAAAATCAAATGAGAATGAAAATACATCCTACCAGAACTTTTGGGACACAGCAAAAACAGTGCTCAGAGGTCAATTTATTGCAATAAATGCACACATCCAAAAAGAAGAAAGTGTCAAAATCAAAACATTTACCCTACAACCTGAACAAGTAGAAAGAGAGCAGCAAAAGAAGCCCTTGGGCACCAAAAGAAAGGAAATAATAAAAATTAGAGCAGAATTAAATGACAGAGAATAGTAAAACAATTGAAAGAGTTAACAAGACCAAAAGCTGGTTCTTTGAAAAGATCATCAAAATTGATAAACCATTGGCCAAACTGACAAAAGAAAAACAGGAGAAGAAGCAAATAACCTGAATAAGAAAGGTGATGGGCAATGTTACAACAGACCCAACTGAAATTAAAAGTATCATAACATTATACTATGGAAAATTGTACTCTAACAAATTTGAAAACCTAGAGGAAATGGAAACATTTCTAGAAACACACTACCTACCTAAATTAACACAAACAGAGGTAGAACAACTAAATAAACCTATAACAAAAGAAGAGATCAAAATGTAATAAAAAAAATCCCAACAAAAAAAGACCCCTCTCCTGGACAGTTTCACTGGAGAATTCTACCAAACTTTCAGAGAAGAGTTAACACCACTACTACTAAAGGCATTTCAGAGCATAGAAAAGGATGGAATACTCTCAAACTCATTCTATGAAGCCACCGTAACTATGATACCAAAACCAGCTAAAGACACCACAAAAAAAAAAAAAAAAAAAAACCAAAAAAAACAGACAAATATCCCTCATGAACTTAGATGCAAAAATCCTCAAAAAATTCTAGCCAATAGAATTCAACAACGTATCAAACAAATAATTCACCATGTCCAAGTGGAATTCATACCAGGTATGCAGAGATGGTTCAACATTAGAAAAACAATCAATGTAATCCATTACATAAATAAAACAAAAGGCAAGAACTACATGATCTTATGAGGCAATGCAGAAAAGGCATTTGACAAAGTCCAACACCCATTCATGTTAAAAATTCTCAGCAAAATAGGAATAGATGGGAAATTCCTCAACCTAATTAAGGGTCTTTATACAAAGCCAACAGCCAACATCATCCTAAACGGAGAGAGTCTGAAAGCATTCCCCTTGAGAACGGGAACCAGACAAGGATGATCTTTATCACCACTCTTATTCAACATTGTGCTGGAGGTCCTAGCCAGAGCAATTAGGCTAGACAAAGAAACAAAGAGCATCCAAACTGGTAGGGAAGAAGTAAAACTATCTCTATTTGCAGATAATATGATATTATACACAGAAAACCCCAAAGAATCCACAAGAAAACTACTGGAAATAATAGAAGATTTCAGCAAAGTATCAGGATATAAGATAAACATACAAAAATCTGTTGGATTCCTCTACACCAGCAAAGAGAACTTCAAAGAGGAATTCACCAAATCAATACAATTTACAATAGCCCCCCAAAAGATAAAATTCTTAAGAATAAATGTAACCAGAGATGTAAAAGACCTATACAAAGAAAACTACAAGTCACTACTGCAAGAAACCAAAAGAGACTGCGTAAGTGGAAAAACATACGTTGCTCATGGATAGGAAGACTCAATATTGTGAAAATGTCAATTCTACCCTAAGCAATCTACAGATACAATGAAATCCAATCAAAATTCCAATGGCATTTCTTCAGGAAATGGAGAAACAAATCACTAACTTCACATAGACAGGGAAGAGGCCCCAGATAAGTAAAGCATTACTGAAGAAGAAGAACAAAGTGAGAGGCCTCACACTACCCTATTTTTAGAACCTATTATACTGCCGTGGTAGTCAAAACAGTGTGTTACTGGTACAACAACAGATACATAGACCAATGGAACAGAATTGAGAATCCAGACATAAATTCATCCACCTATAGGCAACTGATATTTGACAAAGGCCCAAAGTCTGTTAACTGGGGAAAAGACAGTCACTTAATAAATAGGGCTGGTATAACTGGATATCTATCTGCAAAAAATTGAAACAAAACCCATGCCACACACCATCCACAAAAGCTAACTCAAAATGGATCAAAGACCTAAATATAAAATAGAAAACAATAAAGATCATAGAGGAAAAAACAGGGACAATGCTAGGAGCCCTAATACATGGCATAAATAGAATACAAACCATAAGTTACAATGCACAAACACCAGAAGAGAAAGTAGATAACTAGGAGCTTCTAAAAATCAAACACTTATGCTCATCAAAAGACTTCACCAAAAGAGTGAAAAGACAGCCTACAGACTGGGAAAAAGTTTTTGGCTATGACAAATCCAATCTGGGTCTACTCTCTAAACTCTACAAGATACTGAAAACCTCAACATCAAAAAGACAAATAACCCAATTAAAAAATGGTCAAAGGATATAACAGGCACTTCACCAAAGAAGACATTCAGGCAGCTAACAGATATATGAGGAAATGCTCATGATCATTAGCCATTAGAGAAATGCAAATCAAAACTACAAAGAGATACCATCTCACCCCAACAGGCTAGCATTAATCCAAAAAACACAAAATAATAAATGTTGGAGAGGTTATGGTGGGACTGGAACACTTATACACTGTTGGTGGAAATGTAAAATTGTACAACCACTTAGGAAATCGATTTTGTGTTTCCTTAAAAAGTGAGGAATTCCAGTCTTTGGAATACATCCTAGAGAAATAAGAGTCATCACACGAATAGATATATGCACACCCATGTTCATTGTGGCACTGTTCACAATAACAAAAAATGGGAACAACCTAGGTTCCCATCAACGGACGAATGGATAAATAAATTATGGTATATTCGCACAGCTGAATACTAAGCAACGATAAAGAATAACGAATCTGTCTCATAACATGGATGAATCTCAAAAGCATTATGCTGAGTGAAATTTGTCAGTCACATAAGGACAAATATTGTATAAGATCACTATTATAAGAACTCAAGAAAAGGTTTAAACACAGAAGAAAATATTCTTTGATGGTTATAAGGGTGGGGAGGGAGGGAGAGGGCTATTCACTAACTAGATAGTAGACAAGAATTATCTTAGGTGAAGGCAAGGACAACACATACTACAGGGGAAGTCAGCACAACTGAAATAAATCAAAAGCTAAGAAGTTTCCTGAATACAGCCAAACACTTTGAGGGACAGAGTAGCAGAGGCAGGAGTCTGGGGACCATGGTTTCAGGGGATGTCTAGGTCAATTGGCATAATAAAGTTTATTAAGAAAAGTTTCTGCATCTCACTTTGGTGAGTGGCATCTGGGTTCTTAAAAGCTATTGAGCAGCCATCTAAGATGCGCCAATTGGTCCCAACCCACCTGGAGCAAAGGAGAATAAAGAATACTAAAGACAGAAGGAAAATATTAGCCCAAGAGACAAAAGGGACATATAAACCAGAGATTCCATCAGCCTGAGACCAGAAGAACTAGATGGTGTCTGGCCACCACCAATGACCGCCCCAATAGGGAACAAAACAGACAGTCCATGACAGAGTAGGAGAAAAGTAGGGTGCAGAACTCAAATTCTAGTAAAAAGACCAGACTTAATGGCCTGACTGAGACTGGAGGGACACCAGGAAGACATGGTCCCCAGACTCTCTGTTAGCCCAGAACTAAAACCATTCTTGAAGCCAACTTTTCAGACAAAGATTAGACTGGACTATAAGACATAAAATGACACTCATGAAGAGTGTGCTTCTTAGCTCAAGTAGATACATGAGTCTAAATGGGCAGCTTCTGTCCAGAGGTGAGATGAGAAGGCAGAGAGGGTCAGGAGCTGGTTGAATGGACACAGGAAATCTGAGAAGGAAAGGAAGAGTGTGCTGTCACAGTGTGGGGAGAGCAAGTAGGGTCACACAGCAGTGAGTGTTTAAATTTTTGTATGAGAAACTTACTTGAAGTGTAAACTTTCATTAAGCACAATTAAAAAAAAAAAAAAAGGAAGAGTTTGCTGAACCAATAATATTGCTGAGGACTTTTTTGGGAAATACCACCTCTTCAACTTGAGAGAGTGGCTTTCTGGAGGTTCTGTGCAGGTTGGATGTTGGTGGGGGAAAGATAGTGGCCTGGCTGCAACTTTCTCACCCAAGCCTCAGAAATCTAAAAGGAGAGACAGGCTGGCTGAACTGCCACCTTTTTGTTTACTGGCACTCCCACAGGCTATCAGAGCTAAAAACGTGTGAGTGTCCACTGTGGACCAGATATGGGTAGCACATAAGCGACAGCTGGAGGAAGTTGCTTCATGTTCTGTGCTCCAGCATGGAAGGGATGATGGACTTCAAAATACAGAGACTGGAATTAGATAACCAGATTCCTGGGGGCTGCAGGCAGAATAAGTGACAAACTGGAAGACAGAAGGGCTGCTCTGTTCCTAAAAGCTTTTTGTAAATCTTTCTGTCTCTCTTTTTCACACACACATACATACACACACACAGTTTTTAGAAGTTGAGGAAGGAGCTAAGTTTTGTGTCTGAGCTAAAAAGGTACTGAGCAGAGTCTACATGTGAGGTCACTGGAGCCCAGGAGGGAGTGGAGGTCCTGAGAATTTAAGCCCCTGGAATCCACTGAGGCTGTGGGAAGGGCTCTGGACTTCCAAAAGCCAGGCCTTTGCAGTGTGGGGCTCAGGATAATTTTATCTGAATCTAAAGGGGCAGGTGACTCTGAGTTTCAGGAGAAAGTGTTAAATAGCAGTAACACTGTGGATTAGGGTGCTTCTTCAACTCTCGGGTGAAGAATTTGTCTTGAAATATCTAGGCCTACTGTTTGCTCTGATCCAGCTAACATTTATTGAATGTCTATTATATTCCAGGTACTGTGAGTGGTATTCCACTGGATATTTATAATAACTATATGAAGAAGTTGCTGCAAGTATCTTCTTTTCATAGATAAGGAAAGGGACTCTAAGAGGTAATTTAACTCGCTCAAAATCAAACAGTTGATAACGTGGTGGATTCAAAGTGAGGTTCTCAGACTCCCAGGCTGAGGCCATTTCTTATAAATGCCTCTTTAGCTGCAGCATACTTACACGTGGGAGGTTGGGTTGGGAGGGTAGGTGGATACCCAGTGATAAAAATGAATACAAATTTAGAACAGTTTGAAGGATAGATTTGTAATTATGAAATTAAGAAGAGAGAAAAATAAAGGATAAAAGGCAAAATGAGGGAAGGAGAGAGAGATTGGGTCTGGGTTTTTGCTCTGCTGTCCTATTTGCCCTTCATGATACGACAGTATATCAATATGCTGATTGGTAGTTTGCTGTATATCAGGGATATGGCCAATAGTTCATGTGCTTTCCTAGGAACCTGTGTTGAGAGGGATTCTGAGGTTCAGTTCTGGTTCAGTGCTAAAGAGTACTGTGATCAATCAGTGGTGCTTGTTACAAGTAAGGGAAATGAAAGTAGGAGCACAATGCTGTTTACGTGTCACAATATCACAAATAGACATGCTTTCCAGCTTTCCTTACTCTAAACAAAATAAGCTGCATATTCTTTTACCTTCACCCAAAAATCTTTTTTTCTTGCCTTTTAACCTTTTGAGGTTATTTTTTTCTCATACATTCTCTATCAATACCATGATATTCATCCTGTTTATAAGCAGGATGGCATATTTGTCTGTTTCTTGTGGGGAAGGGCTACCTAAGTGAAGAAGCAGAAAATAGAGTCACCTCCTCCTTGTGCTCATTTTAACAGCCTCTAACCATTGCTGTGGCTTCATGATACAACTTTTCTCCCTGCCTTCTGAAAACTCTGGTGTAGAGCCTATTTATTTCTTAAAGTACATTGACACTAATTTGGTTTTGAAAAAAATTTAAAGAATCTCTGAAAATCCCGAACAGTGACTGAAAATACCCTGGGGTGTAGCAAATTCAGAGTTGAGGATTATTGTGGAAAAGCTAAAGCTATGACTGTGTGTCCAGAACAACCAGTAGGAAAGTGCTGCTTTTAATGTTTTGTCTGTTGAGAAGCTTGGTGGTTATTTTTGCATCAGATAGAGTAAGTGGTTCAGACAGCACGGACACAGACAGATGGTGCTTGTGTTTACATGAAACCAAAATATTTATCTTAAAGGCAACCTTGGATGGAACAACAGAATTGAACTTGACTGGTTTTATTTCCCTGATTTAACTGTTTAAGGATCCCTAGTGGTGCAGTGGTTAAGGGCTTGGCTGCTAACCAAAAGGTCAGCGGTTCGAACCTGCCAGCTGCTCCTTGGGAGAAAGATGTAGCAGTCTGCTTCCATAAATATTTATAGCCTTGGAAACCCTATGGGGCAGTCTACTCTTTCCTATAAGGTCGCTATGAGTTGGAATTCTACTTGATGGCAACGGGTTTTTGTTTTTTGTAACTGTTTAGCTCAGCCTGAAGCAGGCAGCCTAGAGTGTTGGGCAGAGCATGGGCTTTGGAGGCAGAGCTGGATTAGAATCTCAGTTCTGTTCCTTGTGAGCCCTGTGACTCGGTGTCCTAATCTGGAAGATAGAATCTATGGCATAATGATACCCATTCTCACTTTGAGTTTGTACGTGTGCACGTGAAGGTTAAGTGGAAAAATGTGTGCGAAAGCACATATTGGATGCTTGGTAAACTCTAGTTCTCCTGCTTTCTTTTCTACCTCTGCAGAAGAAGAAAAGTGTGATGGTAACAGTGAGGAACAGAATCCTAAGAGCACAGACACAAGTGGGGGAAAAGAGGTGCCGTAGAGGCAGAGGCTACCCCTGGAAACAGCAAGTTATTTGAATCTTGGCCATCAATCCATAGAGCCTGGGCATCCAGTTAAGGCCTGGGAACCAGTTGCAAGGACAGAATACCTCATAAAAAGAGGTAAGGCAGCCTCTCTCACAGCCCAGCAGGGACAAGAATAAGAGTCCAGATTGTGTGGATGAAGATGAAGGTAGAAAGGGTGGCAGAGGTGGAACCTGGGGGAGGAAGCAAAGCTGTAAGCTTTAGTTCCTGCATCTTCTATGCTGAGAAGAAAACAACAGGCTCTTCTGGTTAGTTCTACTCTGTCCTATAGGGTCCTTATGAGTTGGAATCAACTTGAAGGCAAGGGGTTTGGTTTTGGTGTCTGGTTCAGATGTCCAGAAAGAAAGTGTCTTCCTACGGTAGGGGGAAACTGGATATGCCAGAGAAGGGGATCTGATCAGGAAAGAAGCCATGCTAGGGCTCAAGAAAGGAAGTAAATGTAAGTGCGAGATATAGCTGCTGCAAGTTACTGTTACGGCTGCAAATTGTCTCGAAAATCACCAATGACTTCTTGAATCCTCATAATTCTTTCTTTTTGACTTTAAACAACAGAATTTATCTCATTTCTGGAGACTGAGAGTCTGAGATCTGGGTGTTGGCTGTGTCGATTCCTTCTGAGGCTTTGAGAGAGAATCTATTTCATGCCTCTTTCCTAGCTTCTGGTAGCCTCAGATGTTCCTTAGCTTACACCTGCAGTCTAACTCCATCTTTACAAGGTTCTCTTTCCTCTGTCCTTCTAATAATTCTTAACCTTGTATGTGTGTGTATATGTGTGTGTGTACATGTGTGTGTTAGACCCCTTTGAGGATCTAATTAAAACTATGGTCCTTTGCTACGGAAAAACGCACATGTACAGAATAGAACATTTTACAAATTATTTTTGAGGGTTCACAGACCTTTGAAGCCTGTTGTGGACTCTCTAGGGACTTATACTCAAAATGTGAAACAGTAGCAACAGCATCACCTGGGAGCTTTTTAAGAAATGCAGAATCTCAGGCCCCAACCTAGGCCTACTGTATCAGAATCTGCATTTTAGTGAGATTCCTCAAGTGATTTGTATGCACATCAAAGTTTGATAGGCTGATCTACAACACCCCACCCCGCCCCCCGCCGCCCCATGAAGAATAGCTCCTCTCTCTCATCCCATCTCTGGTTTCTAGCTGGTAGAATCAGGCTTTCCTCCCTGTTCAACACACCTGCCTCCAGTGCAATCAGGTCCGTTTTTCTCTGTGCCATAGATATATCACAATGTTTCCTTTTTCCTTGCATCTGCCTGAAACACCTTGTCATCACTAGCAAATATTCCCAAGCATTTATTTGATACAAGGCAGAATGTTATAATCATTCATTTGTTCAATAAACTTACATTGAGCAACTACTGTGTTGTGGGACCTAGATAAGGAAGCATAAGCTGTAGTCCTTTCTCTCAAAGAGCTACCATTCTGTCTTCCCCCCCACTTTGCCAATGTTAACCTGCATGCCCTTCAGCGTCCAACTAAAGACCACCCAACGCTTTGTGAGTAACGTCCTCAGAACCGTAGTAGCCATCATCTTGTTTTCCACAGTGTCTTGGAATGTTCACTGCTGATTGATGGGTACAACTGAGTGCTGGTGGAGCAGAATTCACCTTTTTTTTTTTTCTGTCCCTAGCATGAGAAACACCTTTTAGATGTTGTTTGCAAATTTGTTCTACAGGTGGAGACATCAATTCATTCTTGGAGTACACTTTGTTCCTTTGGAAAAAATCTTGAGAGTAGGTCCTTTAATTACACGGTATAAGGAAGGAAGCCACTTTATTCAAACCGGGTTCACTGAAGTTACCAAATTTATTGATTTGTCTTATACTTATTTTAAGGATTACTTTTCTTGAATATATTTAATGAATTTGAATATTTTCTTCCTGTTGTTGTTAGGTGTCATCGAGTCAGTTCCGACTCATAGTGACCCTATATACAACAAAATGAAACACTGCCTGGTCTTGCCCATCTTCAAAATCGTTTTTATGTTTGAGCCCATTGTTGGAGCCACTGTGTCAATCTATCTCGTTGAGGGTCTTTCTCTGTTTCATTCACCCTCTACTTTACCAAGCATGATGTCCTTCTCTAGGGAGTGGTCCCCCCTGATAACATGTCCAAACTATGCGAGATGAAGTGCTTCCAAGGAGCACTCTGGCTGTATTTCTTCCAAGACAGATTTGTTCATTCTTTTGGCACTCCATGGTATATTCAATATTCTTTGCAACACCATAATTCAAAGGCATCAATTCTTCTTCGGTCTTCCTTACTCATTGTCCAGCTTTCCCATGCATATGAGGCTATTGAAAACATAACAACTTGGGTCAGGTGAACCTTAGACCTCAATGTGACATCTTTGCTTTTCAATACTTTAAAGAAGTCTTTTGCAGCTGGTTTGCCCAATGCAATACACGCTTTGATTTCTTGACTGCTGCTTCCACGGGGTTTTGTTGATTGTGGATCCAAGTAAAATGAAATCCTTGACAACTTCAATATTTTCTCCATTTATCATGATTTTGTTTATGGGTCCAGTTGTGAGGATTTTTGTTTTCTTTGTGTTGAGGTGTAATCCATACTGAAGGCTACAGTCTTTGATGTTCATCAGTAAGTGTTTCAAGTCAAGTTTGTGTCATCTGCGTATCACAAGTTGTTAATGAGTCTTTCTCCAATCCTGAAGCTCAGTTCTTCTTCATATAGTCCAGCTTCTCAGATTATTTGCTCAGCAAACAGATGGAATAAGTTATGGTGAAAGGATACAACCCTGATTCACCTTTCCTGATTTTAAAATGCACAGTATCTCCTTGTTTTGTTTGAACGACTGTCTCTTGGTCTATGTACAGGTTCTGCATGAGCACAATTAAATGTTCTGGAATTCCCATTCTTCACAGTGTTATCCATAATTTGTTACGATCCACATAGTGGAATGCCTTTGCATAGTCAATAAAACCCAGGTAAACATCGTTCTGCTTTCAGCCAAGATCCATCAGATATCAGCAATGATATCTTATTCGATTCCTCTTCTGAATCTGGCTTGAATTTCCGGCAGTTCCCTGTCGATGTACTGCTGCAACTGCTTTTCAGTGATCTTCAGCAAAATTTTACTTGCATGTGATATCAGTGATATTATTTGATAATTTCTGCATTCTGTTGGCTCGCCTTTCTTTGGAATGGACACAAATATGTGTCTCTTCCAGTTGGTTGGCCAGGTAGCTATCTTCCAAATTTCTTGGCAAAGAGGAGTGAGCACCTCCAGTCTTGCATCCATTTGCTGAAACTTCAATTGGTATTCCATCAATTCCTGGAACCTTAATTATCACCAATGACTTCAGTACAGCTTGGACTTCCTTCAATATCATAGTTCTTGATCATATGCTACGTCCTGAAATGGTTGAAGATTGACCAATTCTTTTTGGTACAGTGACTCTGTGTATTCTTTCCATCATCTTTTGATGCTTCCTGTATCATTCAATATTTTGCCTATAGAATCCTTCAGTATCGGAACTTGAGGCTTGAATTTTTTCTTCAGTTCTTTCAGCTTTAGAAATACCAAGTGTGTTCTTCCCCTTTGGTTTTCTAACTCCAGGTCTTTGCACATGTCATTATAATACTTTATTTTGTTTTCTCGAGCCACCCTTTGAAATCTTCTGTTTGGCTCTTTTACTTCATCATTTCTTTCTTTTGCTTTAGCTGCTCTATGTTCAAGAGCAAGTTTCAGAGTGTCTTCTGACACCTATTTTGACCTTTTCTTTCTTTCCTGTCTTTTTAATAACCTCTTGCTTTCTTCATGCATCATGTCCTTCATGTCATCCCAGAACTCATCTGGTCTTCAGTCAATAGTGTTCAGTACATCAAATCTATTCTTGAGATGGTCTCCAAATTCAAGTGGGATACACTCAATGTCATATTTTGGCTCTTGTGGACTTGTTTTAATTTTTTCAGCTTGAACTTGAACTTGCATATGAACAATTGATGGTCTGTTCTGCAGTTGGTCCTGAGCCCTATTCTGACTGATGATATTGAACTTTTCCATCATCTCTTTCCACAGATGTAGTCAATTTGATTCCTGTGTATTCCACTTGGTGAGGTTCACATGCATAGTCACCTTTCATGTTGATGAAAAAAGAGTATTTACAATGAAGAAGTCATTGGTTTTGCTAAATTCTATCATGTCCAGCATGGTTTCTGTCACCAAGCCCATATTTTCCAACTACCAGCAGTTCTTTGTTTCCAACTTACACATTCCAATCACTAGTAATTATCAGTGCATCTTGACTGCATGTTCGATCAACTTCAAACTGTAAAAGTTGATAAAAATCTTCAATTTTCTCATCTTTGGCATTAGTGTTTGGTGTGTAAATTTGAGTAATAGTGCTATAAACTGCTCTACCTTCTGGGCATATAGATATTATCCTGTCACTGACAGCGTTGTACTTCAGGATAGATCTTGAACTGTTATTTTTGTTGATGAATGCAACACCATTGCTCTTCAATTTGTAATTCCTGGCATAGTAGACCATGTGATTTTCCAATTTAAAATGGCCAATACCAGTCCATTTCAGATCACTAATGCCTAGGATATTAATCTTTATGCATTCTATTTCATTTTTGATGACTTCCAATTTTCCTAGATTCATACCGCATATGTTGCATGTTCTGATTATTAATGGATGTTTGCAGCTGTTTCTTCTCATTTTGAGTCATGCCACTTCAGCAAATGAAGGTCCTGAAAGCTTTACTCCATCCACATCATTAAGGTAGACTCTACTTTGAGGAGGCAGCTCTTCCCCAGTCATGTTTTGAGTGCCTTCCAACCTGAGGGGCTCTTCTTCTGGCCCTATATGAGACAATGTTCCTCTGCTATTCATAAGATTTTCACTGGCCAATTTTTCAGAAGTAGACCACCAGGTCCTTCTTCCTAGTCAGTCTTAGTCTGGAAGCTGCACTGAAACCTGCCCCCATGGGTGACCCTGCTGACATTTGAAATACTGGTGGCATAGCTTCCAGCATCATAGCAACACGCAAGCCACTACAGCACGGCAAACTGATAGATGCGTAGTAAGTCTTCCTTGTAGGTTGTACGGATATTATTCTAGTACTGACAGCATTGTACTTTAGTGTAGATCTTGAAATGTTCTTTTGATGATGAATGTGATGCCATTCCTCTTCAATTTGTCATTCCTGGCACAGTAAACCATAGGATTATCTCATTCAAAATGGACAACACCAATCCATTTTAGCTCACTAATGCCTAAGATATCAATCTTTATGCATTCCATTTCATTTTGGACAACTTCCAGTTTTCCTAGGTTCATACTTTGTACATTCCACTTTCTGATTATTAATGGATGTTTGCAGCTGTTTCTTCTAATTTTGAGTTGTGCTACATCAGCAAATGAAGATCCTGAAAGCTTTATTCCATCCATTTCATTAAGGTCAACGCTACTTCGAGTAGGCAGCTCTTCCCCAGTTGTATTTTGAATGCTTTTGAACCCATGGGGCTCATATTTCGGCACTATATCAGGCAACGTTCCACCGCAATTCATAAGGTTTTCACAGGCCGATTTTTCAGAAGTAGACTGCCAGGTCCTTTCTCCTAGTCAGTCTTAGTCTGGAAACTGCACTGAAACCTGTTCCGCATGAGTGTCCCCACTGGCAATTGAAATACTGGTGGCATAGCTTCCAGCCATCACAGCAACACACAAGCCACAATAATATGACAAACTGACAGATGCAGCGTGGAAGTTTTTTTTTTTTTTTTTTTTTTCCTTCTTTGTTTAATGTGATGGTTAAGGTTGTGTGTCAACTTGGCTGGGTCATGATTTTCTGTGGTTTGGCAGTTAGGTAATGATGTAGTTTGGCAGATATGTAATGAAGTAATTTGGTAATTATGTAATGACATACCGGTCCTCCATGATGTGATCTGATGTGATCAGCCAATCAGCAGTAAAGGGAGTTTCCTTAGGGATGTGACATATATATATGGATGTTCTGGCAAAGCTTGCTTCCTCTGGATCCCGCATCTGGCTCATTATCATCTGAACTCCCATTCTTGGGACTTGAGCCAGCTGCCTGCTGTATTACATGCTGATCTTATATTCGTCAGCCTCCACAGCCTGTGAGCCAGCGGCCAGCTGTCTGACCTGCTGATCTTGGTTTTGTTAGCCCCTACTGCTACATGAGTCAGTAGAAGCCTCCAGCAAGACACCTGACCCATGGACCTGGGACTTGCCAGCCTCTACAATTTTGTTTTCTTTTTTTTTTTTTTTTAATATTTTATTGTACTTCAGGTGAAGGCTTACAGAACAAATAGTTTCTCATGAAACAGTAGTACACATGTTGTTTTATGACATTGGTTAACAACCCCACAACATATTAACCATCTAAATTCTCAACATTTTTTTTTTTTTTTTTTTGGTGAAAATACACATAGCCAAAGATACACCGTTTCAAAAATTTCTACATACACAGTTCAGTGACATTGACTACGCTCTTCCAATTGTGCTGTTATTCTCACTTAAGATGAAGGCTTGCAGAACAAAATAGTTTCTCATTTAACAGTTACTACAAATGTTGCCCTATGCCAATGGTTAACAATCTCACAATACATCAACAATATCCTTACACAACCTTGTGTTCCCTATCACCAGCTTCCTTGTCCCCTTCTGCCTTCTGGCCCTTGTCACTGGACTCCTGTACCTTGTTAGTCTCATTTGGTTTTACAGGGCTGTCCACTCCCAGGCTGAACAGTGAACCTCGGAGGTAACTTCACCACTGAGGTAAAAGGGTGTCTAGGGGCCATACTCTCGAGGTTTCTCCAGTCTTCTTTAGGCCAGTAAATCTGGTCTCTTTTTTTGTGAGTTAGAATTATGCTCTACATTCTTCTCCAGCTCTGTCCAGAACCCTCTGTTGTGATCCTGGTCAGAGCAGTCAGTGGTGGTAGCTGGGCACCATCTAGCTGTACTGGACTCAGTCTGGTGGAGGCCTTGGTAGCTGTGGACAATTAGTCCTTGGACTAATCTTTTCCTTGTACACTGTTCTCTTCATTCTCCCTTGCTCCCGAAGGGATGAGACCAGTGGAGTATCTTAGGTGGCTGCTCACAGGCTTTTAAGACCCCAGACACTACTCACCAAGGTAGAATGTAGAGCACTGTCTTTATAAGCTGTGTCATATCAATTGAGCTAGATGTTCCCCAAGACCATGGTCCCCACAGCCCTCCGCCCAGCAATTCAGTCCCTCAGGGAGTTTGGATGTGTCTATGGGGCTTCCATGACCTTTCCTTGTACAGGTTGTGTTAGTTTCCCCTGTATTGTGTACTTTCTCACCCTTCACCCAAGATACCACTTATCTATTGCCTATTTAGTATTTCCCCCCCCACCCCTCCCATCCCTGTTAACCAACAAAGATTGTTACATTTTGTGTGTGAACTTTTTCATGGGTTTTTACAATAGAGGTCTCATACAATATTTGTCCTTTTCTGATTGACTTATTTCACTCAGCATAATGTCCTCCAGTTTCATCCATGTTATGAGGTGCTTCACAGATTCATTGTTGTTCTTTCTCGTTGCATAGTACTCCATTGTGTGTATGTACCATAGTTTGTTTATCCATTCATCTGTTGATGGGCATCTAAGTTGTTTCCATCGTTTTGCTATGGTGAACAATGCTGCCATGAACATAGGTGTGCATATGTCTATTCGAGTGACGACTCTTATTTCTCTAGGATATATTCCTAGGAGTGGGATTGCTGGATTGAATGGTATGTCTATTTCTAGCTTTCTAAGGAAGCACCATATCATTTTCCAAAATGGTCGTATCATTTTGCATTCCCACCAGCAGTGCATAAGAGTTTCGATCTCCCCACAGCCCCTCCAACATTTGTTATTTCCAGTGTTTTTGATTTGTGCCAGTAATGCTGGGGTGAGATGGTATCTCATTGTGGTTTTAATTTGCATTTCTCTAATGCCTAGTGATCGCAAGCATTTCCTCATGTGTCTGTTGGCCATTTGAAAGTCTTCTTTGGTGAAGTGTCTGTTCGTTTCCTTTGCCCATTTTTTAATAGGATTATTTGTCTTTTTGTTGTAGAGGTGTTGTATTTTCTTGTAGATTATGGAGATTAGACCTTTGTCTGACTTGTACTGTCCAAAAATTTTTTCCCAGTCTGTAGGTTCTCTTTTCACGCTTTTGGTGAAGTCTTTTGAAGAGCATAGGTGTTTGATTTTTAGAAGATCCCAGTTATCTAGCTTATCTGTTGGGTTTTGTGCATTGTTGGTTATGGTTTGTATCCTGTTAATGCCATGTATTAAGGCCTTAAGTGTTGGTCCTATTTTTTCTTCTATGAACTTTATAGTTTTAGGCTTTATTATCAGGTCTTTGATCCATTTTGAAGTAGTTTTTGTATACGGCGTGAGGTATGGGTCCTGTTTCATTTTTTCGCAAATGGATATCCAGTTTTGCCAGCACCATTTGTTAAAAAGACTGTCTTTTCCCCATTTGATGGACTTTGGGCCTTTGTCGAAGATCAGGTGACCGTAGGTGGATGGATTTACATCTGGGTTCTGAATTCTGTTCCATTGGTCAATGTATCTTTCATTGTACCAGTACCAGGCTGTTTTGACTACTGTAGCTGTATAGTAGGTTCTGAAGTCAGGTAGTGTGAGTCCTCCAACTTTATTCTTCTTCAGTAGTGCTTTACTTATTCGGGGCTTCTTCCCTTTCCATATGAAGTTAATGATTAGTTTTTCCATCTCTTTGAAGAATGTTCTTGGTATTTGGATCAGGATTGCGTTGTATTTGTAAATTGCTTTGGGTAGAATTGCCATTTTCACAACGTTGAGTCTGCCTATCCATGAGCATGGTATGCTTTTCCATTTATGTAGATCCCTTTGGGTTCCATGCAGTAGTGTTTATAGTTTTCTTTGTACGGGTCTTTTACATCCCTAGTCAGATTTATTCCTAAGTATTTTATCTTTTTAGGGGCTATTGAAAATGGTATTGATTTCCTGATTTCCTTTTCATTGCTCTCCTTACTGATTTTTCAATGTTTATCTTGTATCCTGCTACTCTGCTGAATCTTTCTATTAGTTCCAGTAGATTTCTTGTGGAGTCTTTAGGGTTTTCTATGTATAGTATCATATCATCTGCAAACAGGCACAGTTTAACTTCTTCATTACCAATTTGGATGCCCTTTATTTCTTTTTCTTGCCTTAATGCTCTAGCTAGAAATTCCAGCATTGTGCTATAGGGCATCCTTGTCTTGTTCCTGTTTTCAAGGGGAATGTTTTCAGCCTCTCTCCATTAAGAATGATGTTGGCCATTGGTTTTGCATAGATGCCCTTTATTATGTTGAGAAATTTCCCTTCTATACCTATTTGATTGAGAGTTTTTATCAGGAATGGGTGTTGGACTTTGTCGAATGCCTTTTCTGCATCAATTGAGGTGATCGTGTGATTCTTTTCTTTCCTTTTATTTATGTGGTGGATTACGTTGATTGTTTTTCTAATGTTGAACCATCCTTACATACCTGGTATGAATCCTACTTGGTCGTAGTGTATTATTTTTTTGATATGATGCTGAATTCTATTGGCTAGAATTTTGCTGAGAATTTTTGCATCTATATTCATGAGAGATATTGGTCTGTAATTTTCTTTTTTTGTGATGTCTTTGCCTGGTTTTGGTATCAGCATTATGCTGGCTTCATGGAATGAATTTGGAAGTGTTGCTTCCTCTTCTATGCTCTGAAATAGCTTGAGTAGAACTGGTACAAGCTCTTCTGTAAATGTTTTGTAGAATTCTCCAGTGAAGCCATCTGGGCGAGGGTTTTTTTGGTTGGGAGTTTTTTTTATTACCTTTTCAATCTCTTCTCTTGTTATGGGTCTGTTCAGATTTTCAACATCACTTTGTTGTAGTTTGGGTAGGCCGTGTGTTTCTGGAAATTTATCCATTTCCTCTAGGTTTTCAAATTTGTTGGAGTATAGTTTTTCATAATATTCTGTTATAATCCTTTTTATTTCAGTTGCATCTTTTGTAATGTCTCCCATTTCATTTCTTTTTTCGGTTATTTGTGTCCTCTCCTGTTTTTCTTTTGTCCGTTGGCCAGTGGTTTGTCGATTTTGTTGATTCTTTCAAAGAACCAAGGTTTGGTTTTGTTGATTCTTTGTATTGGTTTTCTGTTCTCTATTTCATTTATTTCTGCTCTGATCTTTACTATTTCCTTTCTTCCGGTGGTTGTGGGCTTTTTTGCTGTTATCTTTCTATTTGTTTGAGTTCTGTAGTTAATGTTTTGATCTTTTGCCTTTCTTCTTTTTTAATATGTGCATCGGTTGCTATAAATTGTCCTCTGAGGACTGCCTTTGCTGTGTCCCACAGGTGTTGTTATTATGTGTTTTCATTCTCATTTATTCTAGGAATTTTTTGATTCCATCTCTGGTTTCTTCTATTACCCACTGATGTGTAAGCAGGGTATTATTCAGTTTCCACATAGTTGATTTTTTTTCCTTGCTCTTTCTAGTGTTAATTTATACCTTGATGTCATTGTGGTCAGAGAAGATACTTTGAATTATCTCAACGTTTTGGATGTTGTTGAGGATTGCTCTGTGGCCTAAGATGTGGTCTATTCTGGAGAACATTCCATGTGCATTGGAAAAGAATGTGTACTTTGCAGCAGTTGGATGGAGTGTTGTATATATGTCTATGAGGTCAAGTTGGCTGATTGTGCCCTTTAGGTCTTCTGTATCTTTGCTGAGTTTCTTCTTAGTTGTTCTGTCCTTTACTGAGAGTGGTGTGTTGAAGTCTCCTACTATGATTGTGGAACTGTCAATTTCTCTTTTCAGTGTTGTTATAGTTTGTTTTATGTATTTTGGAGCCCTGTCATTGGGTGTGTAAAGATTTATTATGCTTATGTCTTCATGATGGATCCTCCCCTTAATCATTATATAGTGTGCTTCTTTGTCTTTTATGGTAGACTTTGTTTTAAAGTCTATTTTATCTGTGATTAGAATTGCCACTCCTGCTCTTTTTTGGTAGTTGTTAGCTTGATATATTTTTTTCCAATCTTTGACTTTTAATAAATTCACAGCTTTGTTTCTAAGGTGTGTCTCCTGTAGACAGCATATTGATGGATCCTGTTTTCTTATCCATTCTGTGACTCTCTGTCTATTTTTGGGTGCATTGAGTCCATTTATATTCAGTGTAATTATTGATAGATATGAGTTTGTTGCTGTCATTTTGTAGTGCTTTTTTTTTTTTGTGGTGCTGAAGTTTTCTTTGTTCTTCTTACTCTCTTGTGCTGAGTTACTTTTGTTTGTGGATTTTGTGTTCATTTCTTTTGTTTTTGTAGGTTTTGTTTTTACTGAGACTTTATGTTTTTTGTCTTTATTTTTATGAGTATGTTTGTTAACTTTCTTTGTGGTTACCATGAATTTTACCCTTATCTTTCTAAGTTTGAAGCAGTCTACCATTACTTGGTATCACCTTGCCTTCCTCTCCATTAGAAGGTTCTATATCTATGCCGTTTATTCCCTCTTTCATTGTTTTGATGTTGTTGTCATCCATCTATTGACTGCTCTGATTCCCTGTTGTATTTCTTTTGGTTTTGGATAGTCCTCGAGAGTTCATTTCCTAGATTGGTATCTGGCTTGTATGATCCTGCATCATAGGTTCCACCTGTGGGCTGAAGCTGTTTGTCCTCATATCGAAGAACTCCCTTTAATAATTCTTGTAAATTTGGTTTGACTTTTACATATTCCCTTAGTTTCTGTTTATGTGGAAATGACCTAATTTCACCATCAAATTTGAACGAGAGTTTTGAAGGATATATTATTCTTGGCTGACAACTTTTTTCTTTGAAGATTTTATATATGTCATCCCATTGCCTTCTTGCCTGCATGGTTTCTGCCGAATAATCTGAGCTTAGTCTTATTGTTTCTCCTCTGTATGTGACTTCTTGTTTTTCACGAGCTGCTCTCCGGATTCTTTGTTTATCTTTGGTTTTTGGCTAGTGTCAATATGATATGCCTTTGTGATTTTCTTTTGGGGGGGTCTCTTCTATATGGGGTTCATTGAGCTTCTTGGATGGCCAACGTTTCATCTTTCATGATATGGGGGAAGTTTTCTGTCGGCAGTTCCTCAATGATCCTCTCTGTGTTTTCAGTTTTCTCCCCTTGTTCTGGAATGCCAATCACTCGTAAATTTTTGCTTTTCATTTTGTCTCACATAACTCTCAGGGTCTCTTCATTTTTCTTTGTTCTTTTTTCTGAGTTTTCCTGAAACAGGGTTGTATGAAAGTGTTTGTATTCAGTTCCACTGATCCTGTCTTCCATGGTTTCAAATCTGCTTCTCAGCCCTTCTATGACATCATCCATTTCTGAAATCTTGTAGTTTATCTCTTGGATTTCTAATTGTTGTTTTTGTATATTTTCTAGTTGTGAATTTATTTTGGGATTTTGTTCCTGCATCATCTTCTTGAATTCTTACAATTTTTTGTCTGTATTTTCCATGAATTTCTCTATCTTTTCCTCATGTTTTCAGCTTTTTGCCTCAGTTCTTGGGGAATTCTGAGTATTAGAGATTTGAATTTCCTATCAAGTAGTTCTAGTGCATTTTCTTCCACAGGAGAGTCATCTGGTGTTTTAATTTGGATGCCTACTGGAACCATCCTGTCCTGTTTTTGTAAATGTTTTGATATTGTCTGCTGCTTTTGGGGCATTCAGTAGTTATTTTTCGTGTTTATTGATTGTAGATTTGTTTGTTTCATCCCTTTTTTTTTTAAAAGAAAAATATTTGAGTATGTCTGAGTAGGCGGACTGCGTGATCTTTGTTGTTTGCTCGTCTGTGCGCTCAATAGTTTTCACCACCTTCTCCAACTGGTTGGTTCAGTCACTCAGATATGGTACAGCAGGGCAGGTCTAGCTGAAGAGCTAGACGGGTTGTTTGTGGCACTTACTACAGCCACCAGGGCGGATTGGTAATCAGTGCTGGGCAGGTTCCAGTAGGCCTTGCCTGCACTGCTTGTTGGTGTGATGTCAAGAGCACAGTGCAGGTAGGCAGGATGCAGCAGGGAGATGGTTATGTGGGGAGCTAAGCTGGATATGGGAGAGAGGAGAGAGGAAAAGGAGCCAAAAAACATACAAACAAAAAAGAATGCTAGGGGAGCTTGCTGTTGGAATGGAGAGATGAGAGACTATGAAATGGAGAAAGACAGAAAGGGGAAGAGGAAGAATAGAATGAAAAAATAAAAATCAGAAAGGTTAAAGAACCCCAAAGTTCCCAGGGATCCCACCGATGCAGCTATGAGGTCTGGGGAAGTCGCTCTCAGGTGTCGTAGCACAGCCTGGCCAGAAGGTGCAGAGGCATACAAAGCCAGTATTCAGGGATCAGAAAGAGAAGGAAGATGTAGAGAGACGAGAAACTGAGCAATGAAGAAAGACAAAAGGGAAAAAGAGGGAAAAGAAAAGAAAACAAATCAAAAAAAAAAAAAAAAGAACAAGAAAGTCCCCCGCAAAAAAAAACAGGGAAAAAAAAAAAATGAAAGAAGAAATGTCCTCAGGGCTCCCTGTGCACGTCTATGGAAGCTGAAGGGGAGTTCCTTGCCATGCAGCTCTGCCTGGCCAGAAAGGGCTCACAACTCAAGAAAAGGAAAAGAAAACAAACATGAATTCAAAACGAACAAATGAACAAAAGCCCCAGGATCCCACCAGCACGTCAGCCCAGACTGGGAAGCAGCTGCACACTCGAATGGAGCCCCGCAGCCCCTCAGGAAGAAGCAAAGATGGTGCTCAGAACCAGGCATTCGAGCAAAACAAGGGGGAGGCGGCAAGAGGCAAGTGAGAAATCAAAAGAAGCAGGAAAAAAAAAAAAGCAACACCTGCAGCCAACAAACGGCACTCAGAGAGCCAGCCAGCGCGGGCTGTTGTTTCTGGACAAGAGACTGTGTCCACGGGAAGTAGAGGAGGCCGAGTGTGGGTGAAGGAGGTTGGAGAGTGGGAAAGCATATATCATAAATTGCTGGCTCTCTGGAACCCCTCAGGAAGAAGCAAAGATGGCGCAAGGAGCCAGGCACTTGAGTGAAAGGAGGGGGAGTTGGCTAGAAACAAGTGAGAAATCAAAAGAAGCAGAAAAAAAAAACAACACTAGCAGCCAACAAATGGCACCCAGAGAGCCTCCCGCTTGGGTGTGTGGAATCCAAGCAGCCAACGCTTCCCAGTCAAGAGACTGTGGCCGTGGGAAGCAGAGGAACAAATGAACAAAACCCCCAGGATCTCACCAGCACAGCAGCCCAGACCGGGAAGCAGCTGCACACTAGGATGGAGCCCCACAGCCCCTCAGGAAGAAGCAAAGATGGCGCTTGGAGCCAGGCACTCGAGCAAAAGGAGGGGGAGGTGGCGAGAGGCAAGTGAGAAATCAACAGAAGCAGAAAAAAAAAGCAACACTAGCAGCCAACAAATGGCACCCAGAGAGCCTCCCGCTTGGGTGTGTGGAATCCAAGCAGCCGGCACTTCCCAGTCAAGAGACTGTGGCTGTGGGAAGCAGAGGAGCCCGAGCCACAGTGAAGAGGGGTGGGGGGTGGGAAAGTGCACCCCACAAATTACCAGCTGTTTTGTCTCCAGCTGGAGGCTCCGTGAGGCTGCTTTCTCGTACCCCTGTTTGCTGGTCTCCGATAGGAGTCCAAGATGGTGGATCCGCACTGTGTTAGCTGGTAGGGGACCTCTGCATGAATCTCTCCTCACTCTCCATTCTCTGTCAGTATTCTCACTCCATTTGGTGCTTGGCTGAGTTCTTTATCTCTTCATTTGATGTTCTAGGGTTTCAGGATTGTTGCATTCTCTGTTTGGCTTAGTTTTTTGGATCTTTGCTGTGGAGGGACGGCGTAGTGCTTCTGCCTAGAGTGCCATCTTGCTGGAACTCCTCAGCCTCTACAATTTTATTGTAATTTTATTGAGATAAATCTCTTTCTCTCTCTCTCTATATATATATATGCTTCACTAGTTTTGCTTCTCTAGAGAACCCAGTCTGTCTTAGTCTGGAAGCTCAGCTGAAACCAGTCCACCAAGGGTTACCCTACTGGTATTTGAAGTACCGGTGGCAAAGTTTCCAGTATCACAGCAACACTCAAGCGACCACAGTATGACAAACTGACAGATAAGTGGTGGAGCGTAAGACAGTTGACAAACATCTTCAATGCTCTTCTTGAATATGTTTAATTAATGTAGTTTTCTTGGATTGTCCACCCAATTGCCAGTTCTCTTCCTGAATTTCAGATTCCCTTATCCTGCTATACATCTTCTTCTTTTTTTAAAATTTCTTTTATTCCCTTGCAGTTAGACCACATCAGGTCAGAGATGACTAGAAAGTCCTAATTTCCAGAGGGCAATTTAGCTAGCGGGTAGCCCTGAAAACTTATGCCTGTGGGGCTGAATCTGTTTCCTGACAACATGGAGCTTGAAGAATGTACCAGCTCTTGTTCTTCTGGGGGAGCAATTGAAATGCTGTGAACCCCAAAGGCTGTGCGTTGGCTCCCAAAGGTGTGATGTTGGGTGAGTTTAGAGCAGCTCTGTTGAACGTGGTGAAACCTATGAGCATATGGAGCCCGTCCTTTGACGGCTGGGTGCTGAATCATGGCAAGGTGGTGGTCACATGGGAATGACAAAGACAAGATTATATGCTCTTATGGACTTGAAATAAAATATTCTGGGTGCTTACCATGTTAAAAAGACCTTGAGTCATTCAAGAAAGATAACTAAAACAAAAGTTTTTTTTCCTGAAATGTATCACATCGAGTGTTAAATGATCATACAGATTACCTCTACAAAAGATTCTCTCTTCTATTTGAAACACACTTTAGATTATACATGTCTCACTGCAGAGAGTTTTCTCCGTAGCAGATAATGAGGAGGTTCTTTATTGCCAGGATGAAGAGTTCACTTATTGCAACATATTTTCCTTAATCTTTTCTTGCTTATAGATAGCTCACAAGAATCACTCCAGACGGATGTTAATTTTCAGTGACAAAAATGGAGGATATATGAGGTTAATTAACTTCATTCATTTGTTCATTCAGTAAGTCAACTAACAAATATTTAATGATTCTTACTCTCAACTGGGCATGTGCTTAGCTCTGGACATACAACTGTGGAAAAAAAGCACGACTACAGCCTTTAAAAGAGTATACAATCAAAGACATTTTATAGCCTGGATAAGTGCTGAATCAGGGATACTTGCCAGAATCGCCTGGGAGCTTTTTAAAGATCCAGTGTTCTGGGCCACAGTTCAGATATTTTGAATCAGAGTCTGCAAGAGTGGGTTTGGGCAATGATAGTTGATTCAGACCCCCACGCATCTGTTAGTTTTTCATACTGTGGGGGCTTGGGTGTTGCTGTGATGCTGGAAGCTATGCCACCAGTATTCAAATACCAACAAGGTCACCCATAACAGATAGGTTTCAGCTGAGCTTCCAGAATAAGACAGATTAGGAAGAAGGACCTGGCAGTCTACTTCTGAAAAGAATTAGACAGTGAAAACCTTAGAAATAATAGTGTAACATTGTCTGATATAGTGCTGGAAGATAAGCCCTTCAGGTTGGAAGGCACTCAGAACACGACTAGAAAAGAGATGCCTCTTCAAAGTAGAGTCGACCTCAATGACATGGATGGAGTTAAGCTTTTGGGACCTTCATTTGCAGATGTGACATGACTCAAAATGAGAAAAAACAGATGCAAACATCCATTAATAATCAGAATGTGGAAAGCATGAAGTATGCATCTAGGAAAATTGGAAGTCATCAAAAATGAAATGGAATGCATAAAGATTAATATCCTAGGCATTAGTGATCTGAAATGGACTAGTATTGGCCATTTTGAATCAGACAATCATATGGTCTACTATGCTGGGAATGACAAATTGAAGTGCAATGGGTGTTGCATTCATCATCAAAAAAAAATTTCAAGATCTGTTCTGAAGTACAACGCTGTCAGAGATAGGATAATATCCATACATCTACAAGGAAGACTAGTTAATACGACTATTATTCAAATTTACACACCAACCACTAAGACCAAAGGTGAAGAAATTGAAGATTTTTACTGACTTCTGCAGTCTGAAATTGCTCGACCATGCAATCAGGATGTCTTGATAATTACTGGTGATTGGAACATGAAAATTGGAAACAGAAAAAGAATTGGTAGTTGGAAAACATGGCCTTGGTGATAGAAACGATGCTGGAGATTGCATGATAGAATTTTGCAAGACCAGCGACTTCTTCATCTCAAATACCTTTTTCAACAACATAAAAGACTATTATACACGTGGACCTCACAGGACAGAATATACAGGAATCAAATCGGCTACATCTGTGGAAAGAGACAATGGAAAAGCTCAATATCATCAGTCAGAACAAGGGCAAGGGCCAACTGCAGAACAGACCATCAATTGCTCCATATGCAAGTTCAAGATGAAGCTGAAGAAAATTAGAACAAGTCCACAAGATCCAAAGTATGACCTTTAGTATATCCCACCTGAATTTAGAGACCATCTCAAGAATAGACTTGACGCGTTGAACACTAATGACAGAAGACCAGACAAACTGGAATGACATCAAGGACATCATACACAAAGAAAGCAAGAAGTCAATAAAAAGACGTGAAAGAAAGAAAAGACCAAAATGGATGTCATAAGAGACTCTGAAACTTGCTCTTTAACGTAGGATAGCTAAAGCAAAAGGAAGAAATGATGACATCAAAGAACTGAACAGAAGATTTCAATGGGCAGTTGAGAAGACAAAGTATTATAATGACATGTGCAAAGACCTGGAGTTAGAAAACCAAAAAGGGAGAACACGCTCAGCACTTCTCAAGCTGAAAGAACTGAAGAAAAAATTCAAGCCTCAAGTTGCAATATTGAAGGATTCTATGGGGAAAATACTAAAAGATGTGGGAAACATCAAAAGCAGATGGAAGGAATACACAGAATCACTGTACCAAAAAGAATTGGTCGACGTTCAACCATTTCAGGAGGTAGCATATGATCAGGAACCAACAGTACTGAAGGAAGGGGTCCAAACTTCAATGATGGCATTGGCGAAAAACAAGGCTTCAGGAGTTGACAGAATACCAACAGAGATGTTTCAGCAAATGGATGCGGCCCTGGAAGTGCTCACTTGTCTATGCCAAGAAATTTGGAAGACAGCTACCTAGCCAACCTACTAGAAGAGATCCATATTTATGCCTATTCCCAAGAAAGGTGATCCAACTGAATGCAGAAATTATTGAACAATATCATTAATATCACATGCAAGTAAAATTTTGCTGAAGATCATCCAAAAGCACCTGCAGCAGTACATTACAGGGAATTGCCAGAAATTCAAGCTGGATTCAGGAGAGGATGTGGAATGAGGGATATCATTGCTGATGTCAGATGGATCCTGGCTGAAAGCAGAGAATTCCAGAAAGATGTTTACCTGTGTTTTAGTGATTCTGCAAAGGCGTTTGACTGTGTGGATCATAACAAATTTTGGATAACATTGAGAAGAATGGGAATTCCAGGACACCTAATTGTGCTCATGAGGAACTTGTGCAAAGATCAAGAGGCAGTCATTCAAACAGAACAAAGGGATACTCCGTGGCTTAAAGTCAGGAAAGGTGTGTGTCAGTGTTGTATTCTTTCACCATATTTATTCAGTCTGTATGCTGAGCAAATGATCTGAGAAGCTGGACTTTATGAAGAAGAATGGGGCATCAGGATTTGAGGAAGACTCATTAACAAAGTGCTTTATGCAGATGGCACCACCTTACTTGCTGAAAGTGAAGAGGACTTGAAGCACTTACTTGAAGATCAAAGACCACAGCCTTCAGTATGGGTTATGCCTCAACATAAAGAAAACAAAAATCTTCACAACTGAACCAATAAGGAACATCATGATAAACGGATTAAAGATTGGAATTGTCAAGGATTTTATTTTACTTGGATCCACAATCAACACTCATGGAAGCAGCAGTCAAGAAATCAAAAGACTCATCTCATTGGGCAAATATGCTAAAGACCTCTTTAAAGTGTTAAAAAGCATAGATATCACCTTGAAGACTAAAATGGACCTGACCCAAACTACGGGTCATGCATTCAAAAGCTGGACAATGAATAAGGAAGATAGAAGAAAAATTGATGACTTTGAATTATAGTGTTGGTGAAGAATATTGAATATACATCGACTGCCAAAAGAATGAACAAATATGTCTTGGAAGAAGTACAGCCAGAATGCTTCTTAGAAGCAAGGATGGCAAGGCTACACCTCACATACTTTGGACATGTTATCAAGAGTGATCAGTCCCTGGGAAGGACATCGTGCTTGGTAAAGTTGAGGGTCAGCGAAAAAGAGGATGATCCTCAATGAGATGGATTGACACAGTAGCTGCAACAATGGGCTGAAGCATAACAATGATTATGAGGATGGTGCAGGACCAGGCAGTGTTGAGTTCTCTTGTGCACAGGGTCGCTATGAGTCGGAAGCAACTGGATGGCACCTAATCAACAACAATTTTTTCTGAGGCTCCTCTGGTTAGTAACTGCTGGTCCAGTGGGTGAGACTAAGAGGCAGTTATACTTAGGGTTTGATATATGACAAATGCTATCAGGGATTAGAGCAGGGTCCTCCAGGTGTCCAAGCAGGGAGTCTCCCCCAGTGTTGCGTGGTCAGGGAGGGATTCCTGCAGGGAGGGGAATCAGACATAGGGTGAGGGTGAGGAGTCATGGTAGGGATAGGGCAGTGATGGTGATGGTCATGTGGAATCATGTTAGAAGTAGACACAACCTGCACTTATTGGGATATCATGTAGGGCCTGATGATTAGGGAAACTGTGAGTGTCTCAAGGGGCTTGTATTTTGTGACCTGAGATGGAGAGTGATGCAGCCAAGACTGAAGAGGAGGTTGTCTTGAGGTCACATTCTTGTTAGTGTGTAGCCAGAAGCAGGGCTCAAGATTGACTCTAACACTCATGTTATAGATTTATTTTTGTGACACTCCTCTTCATGCAATACCAGACAATATCCTTCAAATAAATATGGGAGATGATGTTCTGACAAGTAGGATGATATCTGTGATGATATATGTGTCTCTAGGAGAGACAATGTATAATGGGAGCATCAGATCCCTGGATTCAAATCCCAACTCCATCCCTGGCTAAGGGTCAGTTTGCTTATTTGTGAAATGGGGATGCTTATAGTACTTAGCTCCTAGTTTTGTTGTGGGGATTAAATAAGTCAGGGCATGTAAAGCTTTGGGAACAACACCTGGCACCTGGTAAGCCCTCAACACATATTAACCATCATTACTAGTACTACTCTTTCTAGGTTCTCCCTATGACAAACAATATGAATTTTGGAAACAGGCTATTTCAACAATACATATTTCGTTAACACCTCATGAAATAAGATGAAAGAAATGAGAGTAAAACCCTTTCAAATACACTTTTCCCTGGGAAGCCTCTGGTAACTCCTCTAGGCATTGTTAACTGTCCCCTCTTTGGGCTTGTAAAGAGCCTGTCTTTTATTCTTTTACAGACTGTGTCACATTTAGGGACACTGTCCTCATAAACATTCACCTCCCTGCCATGCTGGGGCTATCTGAGAACTTTTAGAGGGCCTGGACCAGTTCTTATAAATGTTTTTAATTATCCCCAGGATTTATCCCAAGTTTCATGATATTTATTTAGTGAACACATGAATAAACAGACTTTTTAACTTGTATCCCTGATGAAGATCGTGATGGGAAAAATTTAACAAAAGCTTTCCAAATCTCATCTGAAGTTTTATCTTCCTTCTGAGTGTGTAGGTGAATCTTCCTTACAAAGATTTGCCCAGTGCTTTTCCTCTTGTTTTAAAGACATGCTTGCTGTCCCAGAGGCTGACTTAGAAGGCCCGGGCTGATTCCCCAACCGGTAATAAAGTGTATGTATAAAGATAGCAGTGTAGTTACACAATTTAATTAGTACACCATTCAGACATTTGGATGAATGCCTGGCTCTTTTTTGTGTGTGTTCATTTAGCTTTTAGTCTAACTCCCATGTGAAGTAAACAAAAAGGCTAATTGCTTTTGGATTTTAGCACTGGGTGAAATACCTGGGTTCATTATGTGAATCATAGTTTATAGGTGGATTAAGGTTTCTATTGGTAAATGAAAAATTCCAAGATGACAGCTGTAATACTTAAAAGAAAGGCAATTCAAAGGTTTGTGCTCCCAAAGGCAGCATATGAATCCACCTGACATGTTCTTAGTTTTCATAGCAGCATAAAAATGTTTGCAAAGTGATGAGAACATTGTCTCAGGATGGTAAGATTTTATATTTTATCACCCTAGAGCAGTAGTAAGCTGTCAAATACTTAAGAACCAATATTACGGGGGCAGAGAGGGAGCCCTGATTTGTAGTATTTTTCAATTTCTGTGATGTAAGTACTCCCACCATGGCTAATTTCAACCTAACATTATGACATCAAAGGAACGCTAGTGGCACAGTGGTTACATGCTCATCTGATAACTCACTAGCCTCTCTGTGGGAGAAAGATGTGGCAGTCTGCTTCCATAAAGATAACAACCTTTGAAACCCTATGGGGAAGTTCTACTCTGTCCTATAGGGTCACTGTGAGTTGAAGGCAATGGGTTATTTTGACATCATTAAGCGAGGAGTTGGGGAGAGAGGCACTCAATTAGCTCATGTGAGCCCATTTGAGCTGGCTCTAGCACACCACTGCCTCCTTGCCCAACTTCATTCTACATTACTCTGCTGTAATCATTTGTTAGGGGAGCTGCCAGATGACAGTGCTGTTTCCATGATGAGGGACCTAGACTTCCGGCCTTCTGGTGGAACAGGGAGAGGCCCTTCCTGGAGGACCATCAGAGAAATTCTTGTTTTCCCCAGGTGGTCTGCACATCTGCTGCCAGGCAGCTGGAGCCAAAACTCTCATTGGAATAAAACAATCATGCAGCCACAGTCATGGGAATTGAGAGAGAGGCAAGGCCCATGACTAACCCAAACTGTATTCCACAATGCAGGGCTCAGGCCTGACCAAGTTCTGTGCCTCAGCACCAAGCAGTGTGCACATGAAACACTGGGCACTGGGCACTGGGCACATGAAATGTTCAATGAGCACTGGATGGGGGGTGGGGTGGGATGGGGGTGGTTGTGTTCCCACAGGACAGAGAAACAGGAGGAAAAAGCAATAGGCATGTTACCAGGAGTCCTCAGGATTCACTATCATGGCTTGCAGGGGGGATGAAATTTGGCCTTTCTTCCATTTCAGGACAACTGACTGTTTCTGCCTATTTTGTACACATAGGTACTTGTGAGAAGTCTTTTTGACAAGGTGTGTGTTCATCACATCAGAAACATTCTGCAGGGGTTGAACTGGCTGATTGGCTGCAAGAAAACTTCTCCCTCATTCAAACTGGGCTTACAGTTATGGTAGCATAGATACTTAAGATCTTTGCTGGGGAAATAAACCCACAGAATTTCTTTCCCAGCAAATTGCAAGCTTTTCATCGTAAGCAAAGAGCCCTTTCTATAATTAGTAACTATTTCAACCCATGGAGCCTTGGTGGCACAGTGGTTAAGAGCTATGGCTGCTAACCAAAAAAGTCTGCAGTTTGAACCCACCAGCTGCTCCTTGGAAACTCTGTGAGGCAGTTCTACTCTGCCCGATAAGGTCGCTATGAGTTGGAATTGACTCGACAGCAATGGGTTTGTTTGTTTGTTTGTTTTTTAATTTCAACCCAAGGACTCAAGAAACTGAATTTTATTTCAAAATTCAAAGCGCCTTTAATGGACTAAGTGATCTGGGCTGGGCATGCCTTATAACTGGTATCTCCTTAGAGCGAAGTTTTTAGTGGGTATGGAGAAAGCAGTGCAAATATTCTAGAATCCAGGCTTGTCAGAGTCTGCCTGACTGTATGACTAATCAAATTATCAAAGTTTGACTGTGTAGAATTTGATTTTACAAACATTCCTCCCAGATTGTTACTATTGCTCTTTGTCAAAGCTGATATTAAAAGTTATTTCCAGACTTCCCAGCAACATGGCGCCATAGTCAGAAGCACCAGCTGTCCCTCCACAGCAAAGATCAGAAAAACTAAGTCAAACAGAGTCACACATCAATCCCTAAACCCTAAGCATCAAATGAAGAGATAAAGAACTCAACCATGCACGAAAGGAATAAGAAACTGACCGAGAACAGAGATCGAGGAGCGATACATGCAGAGATCCCCTAACAGCTACGGCAGAAAGGATCCACCATCTTGGACTCCTTTCAGAGATCTGTGAACAGGAGGTAAGAAAAAGCACCTTCACGGAGCTTCCAGCAGGAGACAGAACAAACAGCTGCAAAACACTGATTAACTGTGAAACTGCTTCCTGGCCCGGGCTGCCAAGCTGGTAGGACCCCTGGGGCCTTTTTGTTTGTTTCCTCTGATTTGTTCTGTTTGGATTTGCTTGTTTTCTCTTTCTTTTTTTGCCTTGGGAGCCCCTTCTAGCTGGACAGTACCATGCAGCTTGGAAGCTACTCCCTTACTCTGTGCAGACGCACGGGGACATCCCTGGGGGCATTTCTTTTTTTGTTGTTCTTTTTTCCTTTTTGTTTTTTTTTTGTTTGTTTTGTTTTCTTCTCTCTCTTATTTCCTTTTTGTCTTTCTTCATTTCCAGTTTCTTGACTTTTTTTCTTTTACCCTTTTTCTTTTTTGTTTTTCCTCATTTCTCATTCTTTCATCCCTCCACTCCAACAGCAAACTCCCTTAGCTCTCTTTTTTGTTTGTGTGTTTTGTTTGTCTATTCCTCTCTCTCATCTTTCCCATACCCATCTTAGCTCCACACATCACAGTCTACCTCCTCCTTCCTGCTTACCTGCACCGTGCACTGAACATCAGACTCCCAAGCATCACAGGCACTGCCTACTGGAACCTGACCTGCACTGATTCCCAGTCCGCACTGTCAGCCCTTGTACTTTCCACAAACAACCCATCCCAGCAACTCCCCTTAATCTGGACCTGCCCTGTTGTACCATACTTGAGTGACTGACCCTGCCCATTGGAGGAGGTGAAAAGTATCATGCCCACAGATGAGCACACAACAAAGAATGCACTGTCCGCCTGCTCTGACATAACCAAACAAAACAAAAAAGCAGGAAGAAACAAACAAATCTGCAATCAATAAATGAGGAAAATAATGACTGGATGCCCCTAAGACAGCAGACAATATCAAAACATTTACAAAAGTAGGACAGGATGGTTCCAGTAGGTGTCCAAAATAAAACACCAGATGACCTTCCAGTAGAAGAAAAGGCACTAGACCTAACTGATAAGGAATTTAAATTCCTAATATTCAGAATTATTCAAGAGTTTAAGGAAAAAGCAGACAAAAATTAGGAAAAAATAGACAAATTCATGGAAAATACAGACAAAAAATGGAAGAATTCAAGAAAATAATACAGGAACAAAAGGTTAAAATAAATTCACACCTAGAAACCATACAAAAACAACCATTAGAAATCCAAAAGACAAATAACAATATTTCAGAAATGAACAGTGTCATAGAAGGGCTGAGAAGCAGTTTTGAAACGATGGAAGATGGGATCAGAAAATTGAAGACAAACACCTGGATACAACTCTGAGGAAAAATCAGAAAAAAAAGGATGAAGAAAAAGGAAGAAACTCTGAGAATTATGTGGTATAAAATCAAAAGCAAAAATTTGTGAGTGATCAGAGTTCCAGAATGGGGAGAAAACAAAAAACACAGACAGGATCATTGAAGAACTGCTGACAGAAAACTTACCCAATATCAAGAAAGATGAAAAGCCAACCATCCAAGAAGCTCAACTAACCCCATATAGGATAGACCCTAAAAGAATATCACCAAGGCATATCATAATCACACCCTCTAAAACCAAAGACAAACAAAGAATCCTGAGAGCAGCTCGAGAAAAACAAAAAGAGAGGAGAAACAATAAGACTAAGCTCGGATTATTCCGCAGAAACCATGCAGGCAAGAAGGCAATGGAATGATGTATATAAAACCTTGAGAGAAAAAAATTGTCAGCCAAGAATAATACATCCTGCAAAACTCTCTTTCAAATATGATGGTGAAATTAGGTTATTTCCAGATAAACAGAAATTAAGGGACTATGTAAAAACCAAACCAAACTTACAAGAATTATTAAAGGGAATCCTTTGATCTGAGAACAAACAACATCAGACCACAGGCTGAATCCAGGATACAGGATTGTACTAGCCAGATACTAACCTAGGAAATGAACTCTTAAGGACTATGCAAAACCAAAAGAATTACAACAGGGAACAAGAGAGGTTAATCTGTAAATGACAACAGCATTAGAACAATAAAAGAGGGAATAAATGATGTAGGTAGAGAACCTTCTAATGGAGAGGAAGGCAAGGTGATACCAAGTAATAATAGACTGGTTCAAATCTAGGAAGATAAGAGTAAATTCCAAGGTAGCCACAAAGAAAGTTAACAAACCTACCCATCAAAATAAAGAAGAAAAACAAAGTCTCAGTAAAAACAAAACCTACAAAAACAGAAGAAATGAAAAAAAATCCACAAAACAAAAGAGTAAGAGGAACAAAGAAAATGTCAGCACCACAAAAAAAAGTACTACAAAATGCAATACCACTCCTAGCAATATATCCTAGATAAATAAGAGCCGTCACACGAATAGACATATGCCCACCCATATTCATTGCAGCTTTGTTCACAATAGCAAAAAGATGGAAACAACCTAGATGCCCATCAACAGATGAATGGATAAACAAAGTGTGGTACATATCCACAATGGAGTATTATGCAATGATAAAAAACAATGATGAATCTGTGAAGCATCTCATAACATAGATGAAACTGGAGGACATTATGCTGAGTGAAATAAGTCAATCACAAAAGAACAAATATTGTATGAGACCTCTATTGTAAAAACTCATGAAAATGTTTACACACAAAAAGTAACAATCTTTGTTGCTTACAAGGGATAGGAGGGGTGATGTGGGGGAAATACTAAATAGACAGTAGATAAGAGGTAACTTTGGTGAAGGGTAAGACAGTACACAATACTGAGGAAGCCAGCACAGCTTGTACAGGATAGGTCATGGAAGCCCCATAAACACTTTCAAACTCCCTGTGGGACTGTATTGCTGGGCGGAGGGCTGTGGGGACCATGGTCTCAGGCAACATCTAGCTCAATTGGCATAACACAGTTTATAAAGACATTGTTCTACATTCTACCATGGTGAGTGGCATCAGGGGTCTTAAAAGCCTGTGAGCAGCCATCTAAGATACTCCACTGGTCTCACCCCTTTGGGAGCAAGGAAGAATGAAGAGAACAAGATACAAGGAAAAGATTAGTCCAAAGGACTAATGGTCCACAGTTACTACAGCCTCCACCAGACTGAGTCCAGTACAGCTAGATGTTGCCCAGCTACCACCACTGACTGCTGTGACCGAGATCACAATAGAGGGTCCTAGACAGAGCTGGAGAAGGATGTAGAACAAAATTCTAACTCAAAAAAAAAAAACCCCAAATTTATTGGCTTGACAGACTTGAGAAACCCTGAGAGTATGGCCCCCAGACACCCTTTTAGCTCAGTGGTGAAGTCACTCCTGAAGTTCACTGTTCAGCCAGTGCTTGGACAGCCTTGTAAAACAAAATGGGACTAATGAGGCACAGCAGTCTAGGGACAAGGACTAGAAGGCAGGAGGGGACAGGAAAGCTGGTGATAAGGAACCCAGGGTTGAGAAGGGGCAGTGTTGACATGTCATGGGGTTGTTAACCATTATCATAGGGCAATATGTGTACTAACTGTTTAAAGAGAGACTATTTGTTCTGCAGACCTTCATCTAAGGTACAAAAAAAAGAATTATCTATGTGAGATAAAATTGACAACAGCAACTCAAAAGGTTTGATGGGAGGCCTAGGGGGCAGTGATTTGAAGATAATAGTGATGGAATAATTTGGAAAAGGATAGTGAGAATACCAGCACAATGGGAAGAATGTAATCAATGTCACTGAATTGTACATGTAGAAATTTTTGAAATGGTGTAACTTTGGCTATGTATATTTTCACCAAAAAATAAATAAAATAAAAAGCCCTCCAAGGTTGAGAAGGGACAGTGTCATGGTATTGTTAACCAAAGTCATAAAAAAATATGTGTACTGACTGTTTAATGAGAAACTACTTGTTCTGTAAACCTTCATCTAAAGTATCATAAAAAAAATTAAAAGAAAAAAGTTATTTCCAAACATTTTATACCTTCTGGCCAATAGGTCAGCCAACATTTCCTCTGTGTTGGTAGAAGGAGTAGGTATGGGAGTGGTATGTATGTGTGGGTGGGCTGGGGTAGGAAAAAGTCTTCAATGAGATTATTGAGACATTTGGACTTGGGAGAAAAGAGAAGTAATGTTACCAGCTTCCTGAAGTAAGAGAGATTCTCAGCTTGAACTCCTGTAGCCCCCTCCTGGCCACTGAAATGTTATTTCCTGCTTTTTTGTGGCAAAAGGATTTCATGAATCATTTGTTTATACCCTAAAGTTGCCTTCCTTTCTGCTCAGTTAGTTCCAGTGCCTATGACCAGGGAAGATTTGTGGATGTGTTAGTCCTGGTCCTCTGAGAACAGATGCCAAAATGGGATTAAATGTGCAAGGATTTTGTTGTTGTAGTTAGGTGCTATCGAGTCAATTCTGACTCATAGCGACTCTATGTACAACAGAATGAAACATTGCCAGGTCCTGTGCCATCCTCATGATTGTTTCCATGCTTGAGCCCATTGTTGCAGCCACTATGTCAATCCATCTGGTTGAGGTTCTTCCTCTTTTTTGCTGACGCTGTACTTTACCAAGCATGATATCCTTCTCCAGGGACTGATTTCTCCTGATAACATGTCCAAGGATTTTAGTTAGGGGAAACCCCTGTGTGAGAGAACATGGGGAGGGAGTTGGGAAATTCTGGGAGAGCTATCAGACCACCATTCAAGTTTCACCCTGAGTGAAGGAGAGAGGGAAGGAAAGTTTGGTGGAAGCATCCTAGACTTCCTTACAATTAAGGAAAGTTCAGTGAGACCATCAAGGAGGCCTGGAGCTAAAGTTGGCCAGCAACATTCGTGTCTCCTGGGAATGCGCCTGCCTTAGTATCTCAGCCACGCTCTGTCATTGTCTGGAAGTAGCCTGTGGGAGGTATAGCCTCAGCCCTGTGGTTGGAGATCTACGAATGAGGTGCATTCTCATAGCCACCACAATAGACTTGGTGGGGCCATGTCGCTTGGTGCTGAGTGAGACAATTCATTCTACCCTGATTACCTGTCATATGCAGGGCACCTTCCCCGTCAGCACTCAGTCCATGACCACAGGAAATGCTTGGTCTGTTGCAGGGCAGGCCAGAAGTGCTGGGGAGTTACATCCCAGGAAGCAGCCTTCAACCAATAATGAATGGGAGTTGGTGATAAATACCGAATTCCTTGCCCATTGAGCAGGACATCTTTGAGGTGGACTCTGAACTGCTTTCTTAGATGCCACTCTGGTAACCTTCACACCGATATACCCTGTATTGGCTTCCTTCCCCTCTCTGTCTTGCTTCTTCACATCTTTACCTGCATGTTTCCTGGAATCACCTCCTAAATAAACTGCTTGCACTCAAACCATTGTGCACCTGTCTGTGGGGACCCCAAACTAAGACAATATTTAACGGTGTTTATGGTCCTGGATCTCAGTAGTAATAACTTTGACAGCTTAGAATATATCAGCCACTATGCAAACACTTCATTAAGCTGTTGCCCTGTTTCTTAACTGGCTGATCTTACTGCTTCTTCAGTCCGGAGGTGTTGGTGAGAAAGCAGAGATACTAAGCCTACCACTTTTGCTTTAGAATGAGGATCACCAGGAGGGTCCAGCCTTGCCTCTAGCCGAAGGGAAGACCCCAATATTTCTCATGGGGAAAGAACAGCCCTGGAAACCTGCAGAATCACCTGAAAGGGTGCTGTGTAAAAGAAAGAGCTTGGCACTTGGAATCAGGAGATGCACCTTGTGGCCCTGGCCCTGACTTTGACTAGTTATGGGTTAAGCAGGTTGTTAAAACTCTCTGAGAACTGGGTTCTTTATCTATAAAATCAATGGGATAGGCCAGCTTTTCTCAAAGTATGTTCTGTAGAAACAATGGCTTATCCAGATGTTTTCTGAAATAGAAATATCCTGCTCAAATAAATTGGGAAATGCTCCTTACCAAAGCCTCCTCTTGGAGATTTACAATATACATGTATCTGTTAAGGACTCTGAGAAGTTTTGCATTAAGTAAATCATTTTAATAGTGTCTAACCCAGTGTTCCCCACACCTCTCTTGACCACACACACCTATTACCATCTTGTAGAATTACCATTCCAAAAAAATGGAGATTACTGGACTGAATGATCCTCAGGAGAATTTCCAAGACTGCATTTGAGTGAACAGGAGTCACAACTACAGTAGTGACAAAAATAGCAGCAAACATTCACAGGCTACCTATCACATAGCACCACTGATTTAATGGGTATTCGGAGGAAACTAAGGTGGACCCCACCCTGTCAATTCCTAGAGGAACTTGAAATCTGGTGGGGGAGAGAGACAAACAACTAAACTTAACACAAAGCAGAATGGAATACTTGTAAAATAGAAGTATGAGCAAAGAGCATGGCAGGGTACAAGAGGGAGGAGTAAATTTGAGCTTGGGGTTCAGGGAAAAGGCGGCATTTGGGCTAGGTCTTGAGGAATAAGAAGGCTTTCAACAAATGAGGAATAGGAGGCAGGAAATTCCAGGGAGGGATGATGTGTATGCCATGGTTAAGGTAAGTCTGTTGTGGGTAGAGAATGGATTTGTTGAAGAACAGTTGCAGGAAAAGACTGAAACCAAAGTTCAGATCAGACTTCCATGGGTGAACTTTGTCATTCTGTTTTTCTCAGAACCGTTCTGCTCCTGAGACCAGCAAGGAGGTTTTCAGCCATTTTGTGTAAATGATGGAGCTGGTAGGTAAAATGGCAGGGAGAAAAAGTTGCAGGAGCAGTGGTTCTCAGTGGCCTGGGAAACCATATTCTCCTTTTCCACTTTGATTAATGTAGATGCACATGTGGTGTCTATTTTTTTCTTGGATTCTGCTTTTACTAGTGTTTCAATACTTAAGTTTTCAGAAGCCTGTTGGACATTTCTTGTCTTTCCCTGCCTCCAACCCATTTTCCCTCATCTTAATAATAATTCTCCAATTTTTTCTTAGAGAAACCTCTCCCCCAGCTCTCAAGCCATGTGGTTGGCACCCCCAACCCACCCCCAGCTACATGGTATTCCCATAACCTAGTCCTGACCAATTGATATATCTCATTGAGGGATGAGCATATAAGCCAAGATGGTCCAAGGTATCAGTTCTGGGACTTTTTTTTTTTTCTTTTTTTGATTGATTGGGGATAGAATACTCTTTGCCAGTCCCACAATGAATGGCTGGGGATGCTGTAACCTCCACCTGGAGAGGTCAACCTGAGAGAAAATTCAACACTGAGGAAAGAGGCAAGAGGAGAAGAAGGGAGGGACCAAGGGCCAATAAATATGCTTAAGCCAATATATATATATATATACATATGTAATATATATGTATATATATATGTATTTAAACTAAAAACTTAGCTTAAAAAAAAGATCAGGTGAACACAATAAAGAAAATTAATTAATAAAAAAAGAGATGGAGTGAATATTAAGAGTTTTGGGTTTGATGATGACTGGTCTCTTGCCTTCTGGCTTAAGGAGGTGTGAACATGGGGCAAGTTTTCAGATTTCTTCAAGTATCTGGGGAGTTGTTCTGGTTAGTCTGAAGGCTCAGTGATTCTCAAAATTAAAAGAGAGAGAGAGGAGGAAGAGAAAAAGAGAGAAGAAGAAGATAAGGAGAAGAAAAAAAGAGGGGAGACATGGAGAACTTCCCACAGGACAGTGCAAGAGACCAGCACTTTTAACCTTTTTGGTCACTCTTCTGCTTGGCAGTTAAAGCAAGATTGTTCTGTCTGATTTAAAAACAAAACAAACAAACAAACAAAAAAAAAAAAAAAAAAACTCTAGCTCTGTTAAAAGTCCAGGAAAAAATTTAGACATGGTATCTTCTCCTGAAATTATTCTCTTTGTTCTTCCTTAAGCTTCTCTCTTTCCTTTCCCTGGCTGCTCCTCTGTCCTTATTTTTGTTGATGTATTCACTGTGCAACTTGTACCTTTGACACAAATCAAATCAAAATCGTTTATCACTTATCACAAATCAAACCCATTAGGAGTTTAGAAGGCATCCTACCAATGGTGAGACCCTGGCTGTTTTTTTTTTTGTTTGTTCATTTTAAACTGACAATGTTCTACTATGTAGCTAGCGATTTAATAGTCTACTGTGGATTTTACTACCTGTCAAACAACAGCACGGTTATTTCCAGTTCTATTGGAAGAGAATTTGACACTTCACCCTGGGTCATTTCACACTTCTTACCTGGGGGAACTTAGCACAGAAGAAGACTCAGTATTGATTGCAGTACTTGTTCATACATGAGTGCATTGTGCGCTTTCTCATGTGTGCATGTGTGTGCCTCTCAGTATAAACAATCTCAACTGAGTTGTTTCATTTACAAGATTTATCTCTTGACTAGAGTCTGACAGCACCCTTCACAACACTTTTGAAATAAGTTGTTTCGTGAACATTACTGTTGTTGTTGTTAGCTGCTGCTGAGCTGGCCTCTGACTCATGGTGACCCCACGCACAAAGGGATAAAATGCTTCCTGGTCTTGTGCTAGCCCCATGATGGGTTGTGGATTGGACCATTGTAATCCATAGGGCTTTCATCAAATGATTTTCAGAAGATTGCCTGGTCTTTCTTCCTGATATGTTTTAGCTTGGAAACTCTGAGAAACACACAAACCTCCACTGAAAGGCAGGCGGTGGCTGTGCATGAGGTCATTGGCCAGAATCAAACCTGGGTCTCCTGCATGAAGGCAAGAATTCTATCACTGACCCACCACTGCCCTCATATGATCATTATTAGGTGATTGTAATGCAACTGACTATATTTAAAAAATAATATCCTAGAATCCAGGGTTTCTCAGATTGGGCTTTCCCAGTTCTCCTAAGTCCATGAAACTCTCTGTGAGTGGAGGAGTTGCTGGAGGCTAGGCTGTCTCCAGAACTCCTTTCCAGGGTTTGACAGTAAGTGGAAGCCATGTTCTGTCTGGCAGCCAACAGGAGCCTCCATGACCTTTAAGGTACAGCACCCTGGATTATGGACTAGAATTTCACATAATTTAACACCTAATGCCAAGATGTTTGTCTCTCCATCATCAGAGACTCCACGTTAGTCCCTATCTTCATCTCCCTCAAAGTCAAAATGGAGTGACTTTCAACCAGATCACCTTGGCTCAGGTGTCTGGCAGATCTGTCTTCATCTTTGCATCACTTTCTGTAAATAGCTCAACCCCTTAGAAGGACATTTGAGGCCCTCTTAAACCCAGCCCTGCAGTGTTTCCAGCCTCATCCTTTCCCCTGGCCCTGTATTTCAGCCATGCCTGATACCATGCAGGGCCATGGACTTCAGGCTCCTTCATACCCTTGCCCCAGACATCTGAGGAATACCTTCTGGTCTTTCAAAGCACCCTTTGTGAAGCACTTCTTGGCTTCACCTCAGGAGCTTTGGCTGAGCCGTCATCCGGGTGAATAGATTTCTTTAGCAACTCTGACTACTTAGAGTAATTAATTAACTAATTAATTAAAATATAATTCTCTCTTTCTCTAACCTGTCAGCTCCTGTGGAGGAGTAGTTCTCATTTATCTTTGTATCACGCCTAGCACAGTGCCTGGAACGTAGAACAGCTCAAAAATACAGAGTGGGAGAAAAATGTAGAACAAAATTCAAATTCATAAAAAAGACCAGAGTTACTGGTCTGAGAGAGACTGGTGGAGCCCCTGAGACTATGGCCCTTAAACACCCTTCAATCCTGGAACTGATCTCACTTCCAGAGATCAGCTTTCAGCCAAATAGACAGGCCTGAGGAATGTGCTCCTCAGAACAATCAACCATATGAGACCAAAAGGGCAGCATTTGCCCATAAAGAGAGTACAGAAAGTCAGGAAGGGGCAGGAATGATGGGTGAATGGAAACAAGGAACCCAGAGAGGAAGTAGGTAGAGTGCTGTCGTGTTAAGGGGATTGCAACTAATGTCATGAAACAAAATGTGTATAAATTGTTGAATGGGAAACTAATTTGCTCTGTAAACTTTCACCCAAACCACAATAAAATATTAAAAAAAAAAAGAGCTCAAAAATATTTATTGGATAAATGAATGGAGCAGAGAAATAGTACCACCGATAGTTCATGTTAAAAAAAAAAAATGACATTGTTCTGTATCTTGACAGAGGTTTGCGTTAGATAGGTATATACGTTTGTCAAAATTCATAGAACGGTACACTTAAAATTTGTGCAATTCATTCTATGCCAAATTTTCCTGTGAAAAAAGAACTGCAAATAAACACTGAAATTTAGCTAATGGTAAGCATGATGAAGTGTTCAGGAGTGAAGTATACTGATGTCTGCAATGGACTGATGAATGGACGGAGGAGGGGAAGATGGATAGCAAATATAGCAAACTGTTACTTATAGAATCTAGATGATGGGCCTATGGGTGTACACTCCACAATTCTTTCAATTTTTTTGTATGTTTGAAAATGTTCATAATAAACTGTTGAAAAGAGATCACTGAAGGATGTATATATTGCTTATAGAGTTAAGAAACCCAGAGTTCAGTTCTGGAGCAATACTGCATCTGAAGACCGTTCAACCATTTACAGGTTAACCAACTACTTGGTCACAGCAATTCTTTTAAAATCCGCTGCCCACGCTGATTCCTTAGCACCTGAAACTCCCAGTTGCTTCTGATTTCCTAGCCCAAAAATACTTTCTTTCATTCATTCATAGCATCTGTCCTGCCATCTTGGTCCCTGTCTTATCTCTGCCATCCGTGCAAGGAGCAGCCTCACTTGAAGGGCTATGAACATACCCTGACACCCTGCTAAGGCAGCTTCTTAGTTCTTTGCTAGGCAGCTTCTTAGTTCTTTGCTTTTCTCTATCCAGGTGGCTCTTGTGCTTTGTCTTTTCAGAGAAGAAGGGGGAAGAAGCTAAGTACAACCATTCAAATGCTCTCAAGTGGAGGTACAAAGGGGAAAGCTGGGACACTGCCACATGAAAACTGTTTACTAGAGAGAATGAATTATCTCTTTCCCTCAAAAGTCACAAGTGAAGAAACTCAAGACAACAAATGCCTTCTTTGGAACAGGAATATGGTCATTTTTATCCTCATTTCCTCTTCCTTGAATTTTATCATTGGCAGAAAATGCCATTATAAAAAATAAAGAGTACTCACACCCCCTCCCCTTAAAACACATGAAATACACGCATTTGGCTATGTGTGAGCAGCAATATTTTGGGGAAAAAAATTAGGTAGCAACAGAATGCATCCTTCCTATCCCTATAAACCTTAAGTAAGCACTCTTTCAGCCTCCAGTCAGTATTTAATCAGCATACCATAACTTTTATGGGCCTGAAATGAAATGCTTCTGAGACACTAAATTTCAAATGTTGCTATAAACTTTGGTCATCTGAATTTGATTTACCTATGATGGCCCCATCCACTGTGATGATGTTAGTAATGGCGATTGTTGGTGTTGCTCATCTGGAAAAACACACACACATAGACATACACACCACAGTAGCCGCCATCTGCTTGGTGTCTTTAGGATATTAGACAGGGAGTTAGTAGCAAAGATGAATCACAATTTTTATCCATCAAAAACAAGCATAATTTACATGAATTTTGAGGTAACATCAGTGTATCAGTTAGAAAGCTTTTAGTTTAAAGTAACACATGAGCTTAAATAATAAAGAAAAATTATTAATTCATGTAAATAAAATGTCTAGGCTTAGGTAGGTCTAATCCAGAGATTCATGATGTCATCAGGGTGCTGCCTCCAAATTTTTTTTTTTTTTTTGACAGTTCTCTATATTTTGGTTTCATTCTCAGGCTGGTTTTCCTTATGGTAGCAAAACGGTTGGAGGACTTTCAGACTTCCTATTTCCAGAGGAGGAGAGAAAACCCGTGGCCCAACAATTTCAACAAAAATCCTGAGATTCACTGACTGGGTTGTCTGAGGTCATAATGTCAACTGTGAATTAGTGTGGCCAGGTGGATGGAATGTGCTGATTGGTTTAGCCTCAGTCATTTGCTGCTCCCTGGAGCAAGAGAGTAGAGTCAGTGTTCTCAGAACCACATGGACCCCCTATGTGAAAATGGGGGGTCTTAGGCATAAGGGAGAAATGGATGCTGGGGGAGTTACTACAAGTGTCCACTACAAGTCATCAACTTCCTTTCTGTGACTTCATCAAAGTCAAGTTTCTACATTGCAAACTCAAAGATAAACAGCAGACAGACATCATCTTCCCTGGCTACAAGAAAACAAACATCAAATATGCTGAAGATAGCCAGAGATAGGTTGGAAACAGGCCGTGTTTTTTGATTTTCCAATTTTACAGACTGACACCTTTTTTATTTCCATTTTTTGACTAGAATGACATTGACATGCATCTATTCTATCTCGGGTGGTTCATTTGGAAATAACAGGTTCACAAGTCAATGCATGTAGCAAGCAGTAAGTACAGAGATCGGGGGTGGAGGAACAAAAAGGGAAGGGGAGAAGCATATAATATGTGTCAAAGTGTGTAAGGGAAGGGAAGTAACATTTATTGAGTACCTATGGCAGCAGGCCAACTAGGCAGTTAGGAGTATTGTTTTTTTTTTTTTTTTAAGTGAAGGATTGAAAATGGAAGAGAAAGAAATGTGCTGCAAAAGGTAAAAATATTCAGGGAAGGGAAAATCCCCCACGTAGAAGAAGATGGATATAGGGTTAGAACAGGATCCCAAAAACTATGTGGTTAGTTCAAACTCTGCTTTAATTGCAGGCTTTCCATGCTGTAAACTGCATAAAAAGCACAACAATGTTATGAAAAGATCACTGGGCTGGAAATGAGCAGACTGGAGTCAACCCTGCTAGGGGCCACTGCTGCGTCATTGAAGGAGCATCACCTCTAGGTAAGTGCAGTGACTGCAGAGGTGGTTGTGACCTCCCCAATGGGAAAGTCAATCTCAGCAGATATGTCAGGCTGGGAGGTGCTGCCACACTACCCCAAGAGATTCTTTTCCCATTACTAATCTTGGGCAACTGAGAGCTGGCCTTTTAAAGGGAGTCAACAGAATCTCTTATAGTAGTTTCAATTTATCTCTGCTTAAATTAAGCTGAATGAACTCCACGTTTGAGAGTGCTTATGGAAAGCTTCTGTATCATAATGTAACAAACCTTCTGTACCAAAATGCTTCTGCATTTAAAAAAAAATTATTGTGCATTTGCCATTTTAACCATTTTAAAAGTATAATTCAGTGATATTAATTACATTTACAGTGTTATGCAACCATTGCCATATCTATTTCCAAAACTTCATCAACACAAAGAGAAACTCTACACCCATTAAACAATAACTCCTCATTCCCCTCTCCCTCAGCCCCTGGTGACCACTAATCTACTCTTGTTCCTATGTGTTTGCTTATTCTAGATAGTTCATATATTGTTGTTGTTAGGTGCCATCCTGACTTATAGTGACACTATATACAACAGAACCAAACACTGCCTGGTCCTGCACCATCCACACAATTGTTGTTATGCTTGAGCCCATTACTGTGGCCACTGTGCCAGCCCATCTCGTTAGAAGGTCTTTCTCTTTTTCACTGACCCTCTACTTTAACAAGCGTGATGTTCTTCTCCAGGGACTGGTCGATCCTATCAGACAATGTTTTGCTGCTATTCATGAAGTTTTCACTGGCCAATTTTTTCAGAAGTAGACTCCCAGTTCTTTCTTCCTAGTCTGTCTTAATCTGGAAACTCTGCTGAAACCTGTCCACCAAGGGAGACCCTGCTGGTATTTGAAATACTGGTGGCAAAGCTTCCAATATCACAGCAACACACAAGCCACCACAGTATGACAAACTGACAGACAAGTGGTGGGGTAGTTCATATAAGTGGAGTCATTTGTCCTTTTGTGCCTGACATCTCTCTTAGAACAATGTTTTCAAGTTTCATACATGTTATAGCATGTCTCAGAACTTCATTTCTCTTTATGGTTGAATAATTGCTTCTGTATTTTAAGGCATGATAAACTGTAACAACGTTAAAATGTACAAGGAATGTTCTGGGCTGATCAATGATTACCAGCTCCACTGCCTTGGGAGGGTCCTGAAAAGGAGGTACAAAGAAGTGACCTGGCATTGGAAGACGGCAGGGGGAATGAAAGTTTTCCTCTTCCTACATAAATATCTTCAATTTAATTATCTGATTTTTATATAGATGTGTTGTATTATGAAGAAATAGCCACAATATGACATATCCACAGATGTTCCCTTTCCGTGTATGTGGATGGAGTAATGGGAAAAGGAAAAAGAGTAAACTCATATACTCTAAGAAGTAGTAGATATGATATAATATTCTACAATTTTTATTGCAGTAGAGCTACCAGTTGAATAATTCTGACATATAATCATATGTGACTTTAAGCTGTCGTTGGATATTTTCTATGTGCTTAATTTTTTCAATTAGATTGAAAGCTTGTTGAGGACAGGGATTTAGTATATGGCAGAGTGGGCATTTAGAGGAATCATTTCCTTAGATCGGTACTATGCCCAGTTGCGTTGCGATTAATTACTTTTGTGTGTGGCCTTTCTAGCCATGGTCTTGTAACTCCCAGCCAGGTGATTGGGTGGGGCTTGTGATAGGGTAATTGTGGCCCACCAAGGGGATTGGTCAGTTTTGCCTTAAAAGAGAGCCAATTCCAGAGCAGGGAGGAGGAGCCCGCTACCACCAAGGAAAGTGAGATCAGCAGGAGAGACATAGCAGCAGAAACCTAGCAGCAGGAGATAGTGCAATGGGCTTCCTGGCCCATGGGGAAAGAAAGCTGAGTGCTTTGGGCAAAGACTGAGGGCCAGGGAGAGGTGTGCCTGTGAGCATGGCTGGGAAGAGGCTATCCTGATGGAAGAGCTGTATTCTGAGTGTCCCTGGGCCTGAACTGTAACTGTTACTTCCCTAATAAATCCCAAAATTGTGAGTATGATCTGTGAGCTCTGTGTGGCCACTGCAATGAATTGTTGTACCCAATAGACAGTGCTGTGGGAGGGACAGTTGGTTTCAGAATTGGTAGAGACGGAGGAGAGAGGGGGTATGTCTGACCTCCACCTCATAGGAGTCAGCTTTGGGCTGTTGACCTTGATTCTCCTTCCTAATTGTGAAGTTAGAGGAGGTCAGACACCACCCCATACCATTTTTACACCAGTTGAACCTCATTATTACATTTGTTAAATGGATTTTCAATAATGTTATCTTTCTTCTGTCAATTTTATCTCAATATTATTTTTTATTAATGTTAAGCTTTTAATGATGATAACTACCGGTTTTTCCTCTCAGAAACACATTAGTAAATTAATGTTATATATTGTGTGTTTATTACTGTTTGGTAGAGGAAAAACTAAATCCAGCATAATCTTTTGTTCTTTGGTAGAAAGAACAAATTCAAAATCAAAAAGGTACAACCATAACTGGTTAACAAATGTATTAGAACTAAGGCATCTTTATAAAAATAAACTATGCAGAAATTTTTTCATAATAATCAGTTCCTTTTTTTCCTTAGTGGCAGGCACTTTATAGGCACTATCTTATTGAACACAACAACTCTTTACAGAACATATTATAATCCTTGTTTTAAAATGTAGAAATACGTTTAGGCAGATTAATGGCTTGTGCTCAAATTCAGGTCTGCTTCTAAAACTCAAGCTTCTCTACAGTACCACACCACCTCTCATTTAAACCATAAGAAGTCATATGATGTCAGCTGACCTTAATGTAGGTCCCTGGGTGGTGCAAAACGTTTGCACTTGTCTATTGACCTAAAGGTTGAAAGTTCAGATCCACCCAGAAGAAAAGCTTGGCAATCTGCTTCTGTAAAGATCACAGGCAAGAAAACCCTACTGGGCAGTTTTATTTTGTAACACATGGGGTTGCCATGAATTGGAACTGACTCAATAGCAATGGATTCAGTTTGGCTTTTTTTTGGCCTTAATATTCAATTCCCTCAAATCAGGGCAGGTTTTAGGTGGTAAGAATTATCCTCCAAATCTCAGTGGCTTAAAACAGCTCAGCACCATTTCTTGCTTGGGATATATCTCTATCTCTGTATCCATTGTATGCTGAGCAAATAATCTGAGAAGCTGGATTATATGAAGAAGAATGAGGCATCAGGATTGGAGGAAGACTCGTAAACAACCTTAGATATGCAGATGACACAACTTTGCTTGCTGAAAGTGAAGAGGACTTAAAGCACTTACTGATGAAGATCAAAGACTACATACAGCCTTCAGTCTGGATTGTACCTCAACATAAAGAAAACAAAAATCCTCACAACTGGACCAAAACGCAATATCATGATAAATGGAGAAAAGATTGACATTGTCGAGGATTTCATTTTACTTGGATCCACAATCAACACCCATGGAAGCAACAGTCAAGAAATCAAAGGACATATTGCATTGGGCAAATCTGCTGCAAAAGACCTCTTTTAAGCAAAGATGTCACTTTGAGGACTAAGATGTGCCTGAACCAAGCCATGGTATTTTCAATCGCCTCCAGTGAATACGGAAGACCGAAGAAGAATTGACATCTTTGAATTATGGTGTTGGCAAAGAATATTGAATACTCCATGGACTGCCAGAAGAATGAACAAATCTGCCTTGGAAGAAGTACAGGCAGAATTCTTCTTAGGAGAAAGAATGGTGAAACTTCATCTCACATACTTTGAACATATTATCAGGAGGGACAGGTCCCTGGAGAAGGACATCATGCTTGGTAGAGTAGAGGGTCAGCGAAAAAGAGGAAGACTCTCAACAAGGTGGATTGATACAGTGGCTGCAACAATGGGCTCAGGTGTAACGATTGTGAGGCTGACGCAAGACTGGCAGTGTTTCATTCTGTAGTACATAGGTCGCTATGAGTCAGAATCGACTCCACGACACCTAACAGCAACAGCATATCTCTGTCTCTGTATATATCTCTGTCTCTATCTCTCTCTCTGTATCATTCCACTTCATGCTGTCCTTACTCTAGTATCCAGACTGACAGGATGGCCTTTATCTGGAGGACTGCAATGTCTAGACAGAAGGCACAAGTGAGTATGGAGAATGCACACTGGCTTTTAAAGTTTCAACCTGGAAGTGATATACCATCTCAGTTCACATTTCAATAGCTAAAGCAAGCCATATGAGTCACACCCAACTCCAAAGTGCTAGGGAAATGAATCCTACTACATGCCTGGAAACAGACCTGAAAATATTTTATACTGGTCTTAATGCCTCTCCCTCTCCCCCTTACCTAATTGCCTTCTGGTTGAAATACCCATGCACAATCAAACCTCTTCACGTGTATTGTGACCTTGAGCAGCCCATAGAGCTGTATTGCTTTGGGCAAATTACTTAATAATTGCCTACAATAATACAACAGTGTTGTTGTGAAGAGTAAATGAAGAAATTTTCTTTTTTTCTATTACACTTTTCAAAAGCAGAATTGAGGACACACTGTAGCTATATTACTTTTATATTCAGCTTTTAAAGTTAACATTATTTCATTTCCCCAAGTTATTATAAACTCCTTGTAGGAATTCTTATCATATTAGAATAATATAGGACACATTCTAAAGTAAGATATACATTTCTATATAAAAGGCATTTTGCATTTGTCAGATGTTCCCAATTTTCAGTGGCTCCTTATTATCCAAATAGGTGCCACTTCATTAAAGGAAGCCGTGGAAGACCAGGCTGGAATTGCCCCCCAAACGTTCCACGGTGAGATGAATCAAACTTCCCACTGAGGACAGCAGGCTCCAGCACACACTTGCTTCTCCAAATAAAGGTTAGGGAGGACTTCTCCCCAGAGAACACAGAGCGCTCAGTGCTGTTTTGTAGGTCAAACAGGAAGCCCTAAGGTAGATGTAAAAAACAAAAAAACAACAACCAAAAAACGCATTTACCAAAGGAAATGAATAACTTGAATCTGCTGTATAGCAAACACTTGGTCACTGTAGCTTGAATATTAGTGACCCAGTAAGGAATGGAGAGAAGATAATTCACTGTCCTTAAACAAGTTCTAGGGATCATAAATATAAGAAAAGGTCATCAGCACATGTCACTTTTTTGGCCATGCTCCATGCCATGGGCCATGTATTCGGGGGCCTAAAAGAGCTAGGCCCTTAAAAAACAGACAAACAACAAAACTTTTTATAAATGTTGTTTTTAGAAAACATTATTTCTCTGCTCTTAATTGTCAAATATCTCCTCCCTGCAACCCCTTCTATCTCTGACAAACAGTAGAAGGGGTAGAGGAGAATTTAAGAGCTAGAGGGGATGTAAATCACCTTCCATTTCTTCACTCACTGTTTCACTCATTCACTTCCCAAGCATTTACTGGCAGGTCTTGTGCTGAGGGAGATGGAGATGACTCAGCACAGTTGCTGGCCTCAGTTGCCCACTGTCTAGAGGGGAAATCATACAAGCACCTGACAATCACACAGAGTGACTGAGCACAATACTGGATGCTATGGGAGCACAGAGAAGGGTCACCTTGGCCAGCTTGGCAAGGTCAGGGAAGGCTTCCAGAGAGGTGATAATTAGGTTAAGACTTGAAGAACAAGTAGAAGTTATCATCATTCATAATGACAGCCCTCGGGCCACCCATCAGCCTAAAGGCCCATTTAGAGGGAGGAGATTCTACATCTGGGCTTAGGTGAGATCAACTGAGCATAGTAAAGTAACTTGAGCTGAAACAAAGCGGTGCTGGGTTGGGTGTCCGGTGATTTTAACCATCAGGCTCTATTGACACTGTGTTTAGGGCAGATGAGTTTTCAAAATGTTTGAGATTAAAACAAAAAAATGCATAATCAAAATTAATATATGCTTAATTTATCATTTATACAATTTATACACAATTATGTGTTTATACGTAAACCCATTGGCGATTAAATTCCAACTCGTAGAGACCCTATAGGACAGGTAGAACTGCTCCATAGGATTTCAAAGTCTGTAGTCTTGACAGAAGCTGACTGTCACATCTTTCTCCCACAGAGTGGCTGGTGGGTTCGAACCACCGACCTTTCGGTTAGCAGTTGAGTGCTTAACCACTGCACCACCAGAGCTCCCTGCATTTATACACAATTTATACAATTTATCATTATGTTAGGGTCCCTGGGTGGCGCAGGCTGTTTGCACTTGACTGCTAATGTAAAGGTTGGTGGTTGAAACCTACCTAGCCATGCTGTGGGAAAAATGCCTGGTGGTCTGCTTCCATAAAGACTACGGCCAAGAAAACCTTATGGAGCAGTTTTACTTTGTAACAGATGAGGTGACCATGATTTAGAATCGACTGGATGGCAAAAGGTTTGTTGTTGTTTTTTTTTAGTTTCATCATGTTACCCAGTCTGTTGTTAATACTGAGTACTGAGTGGAGCAATGAGGCTGCACTTTGTGAAGCACACGCCCGAAGTAAAAAACTGGAAAAAGCCGTGGGCCCAGAAGCCCGAGCCTAGGGTTTGAGCTCAGCTTTTGCTTTTCACTCAGTATCTGTGTGATATTGGAAAACCCTATGGAGCACAGCTCCACTCTGACACATCTGAGGTCTTCATGAGTTGGAATAGACTCAACACCAACTGGTACTAGTAATGACTCTTTGTATATGAGCTGAACTGAATGCAGCAGAGATTTCTCTAGAGACTCAGTTTTCTCTTCTGACCAGCAGGGATAATTCTATCTACCTGCCTGCCTCATAGGGTGGTTATGAAGCAAACAAGATAATGGATGTTGATGTGCTTTGTAAGCTGCCAAGCTCCATACAATCGAGAGCCATCTTATGCTTGACTGTTAATTGACAGGTGGGAGGTTCCAGTCCATCCAGAGGCACCTTAGAAGAAAGACCTGGCAATCTACTTCTGAAAAATCAGCCATTGAAAACCCTATGGAGCACAGTTCTACTCTGACAAATTTGAGGTCTTCATGAGTTGGAATAGACTCAACAGCAACTGGTACTAGTAATGACTCTGGATATGAGCTGAACTGAGTCCAGCAGAGGCCTCACCTAGGCCTTTGCCTAGAATAATACACAGATGTGTTGACTTATAGATGGAGCAGCTGTACTGACAGACAAGGTCCTGAGATACCACACATTTCTCACCTCCTGGCTCCTGGCTTTGTCATGTCTGAAAAATTTCTGGGAAGCAGGGTTCATTCTTTTTCTCTGCCCCCTTATGTCCTGCCATTCTCCTACCCAGAACACCATCTGGATGCACAATGTCTTATGCATACTCTTCTTCCCACTACTATGGCTGCATCCATGGTCAAGGTCCTCACACTCATGGCATTTTCACAGTGTAGGGGTAAGCACCTGGACTTGAATCCTTGCCCTGCTACTTACTAGCTCTGTGGCTTTAGGCAAATAATTTAACCTCTCTGTGCCTCAGTATCCTCATCTATAAAATGAGGTAATGATAACTCCAACAACATAGCTATGAGCTAGTTTTAAATGAATTAATACGTTTAAAACACTTAACACAGTGCCTGACACACAGTAAACCAACCCAAACCAAACCAAACCCAGTGCTGTTGAGTCGATTCTCACTCATAGCAACCCTGCAGGGCAGAGTAGAACCCCCACCACAGGCAGTTCTTCAGGGAAGCAGAGCAACTGGTGGGTTTGAACTGCCAATCTTTTGGTTAGCAGCTGAGTGCTTAACCACTGCACCACCAGGGCTCCTTCTGACACACAGTAAATACCTAATAAATATGATCTAATATTGCCCTACCACTTGTCTGTCAGTTTGTCATATTGTCGTGGCTTGTGTGTTGCTGCGATGTTGGAAACTATGCCACCAATATTCTAAATACCAGCAGGATCACTTATGGTGGGCAGGTTTCAGTGAGGCATACAGAATGAGACAGACTAGGTATAAAGTCCTGGAGATGTACGTCAGAAAATTAGCCAATGAAAATTTTATGGATCACAACAGAACATTGTCTGATACAGTACTGGAAGATGAGCCATCTAGATTAGAAGGCATCAATGGACTCAAGCACACCAGCAATCATGAGGATGGCAGGGAATGGGCAACGTTTTGTTCTGTTGTACATAGGGTCACCATGAATGGGAGCAGACTTGACATCAACTAACAACAACACCTGTTTACTGGCTAATCTTCCTGCTCCCGGTTTCTCTTCTTCACAATTTATCAAGCTCACAGTTATTGGAATAATCCCCAAATACTGGTTTTTGCACAATAACCCCTTGTCTGAGACTACAGAGTGATGTCCCACTTCCTGTCTTTAGGCATTGTCTTAGGCTGGGTCCTCTAGAGAAGCAAACCCCTTAAAACATCTATACATACATAGAGAGACAGAGAGACAGAAAGAGAGGCAGAGATTTATACCAAGGAAATGGCTCACGCAATTGTAGAGGCTGGAAAGTTCCAAGTCCATGGGTCAGGCTGGAGGCTTCGGCTGACTCACATTGCTAGAGGGTCTGGCAACTTAGCGATCCAGACCACGGAGGCTGACAAATCCCAAGATCGGCAGGCAAGCTGCTAGCTCAAATGGTAAGGTCAGATGAACAGGAGCCAGCTGCAGAATCCAGAGTGAGCAAAAGTCAGCGAGCCTTGCCAGAAAGTCTACCTATATTGGATGCAGGGCACACCTCCAAGGAAACTCCCTTTCAGCTGATTGGCTACTCACAGCGGATCTCATCATGGAGGTGATTACACGATTAGATAACTGCCAAACTACATCATAACTGCCAAACCACTGAGAATCATAGCCCAGCCAAATTGACTCACAACCTTAACAATCACAGTCCACCCCTTGCCAACTTGGCACCTGTACCCTTCTCCTTAAACCATACATAATCTCTGAATAAAGACAACGATAAAGTCATACTTGTGCCTAACATGATACAACTAACGTGTACAACTGAAAACACACTAGTCCTGTTTTCATCTTATATTTTAGAAGCAAAGAAAACAAAAGTATTTGATGCACACATATGAGGAAGAAATACTCATAAGAATTACAGTCCTTGTTTCTGCAACTGGTCACGTGGTCGTAAATGGTATTTCTAACTACCTTCTTCCACCACCCATTCTGTATTCCCATTGCCTTCGGTAAGCACCTCAGCTGGTCATGGTTCTTTGCATGGGGGAGTGACCCAAACTTTCATTCCTGAAGGGTCTGGCCATTAGAAGTCATGTCAGAATTGGATTGCTGTAGTTTTCCATTGAATTTAATCACAGGGCATGGTAGTTCTAAGAGATGCCCTAAGGAATTTACTGCATTCCAGACATACTCTTCTTTACCTCCATTATGTAGTATCAATCTGATTTCCTCTTGGTAATCAGGCTCATTCAAAACAGCCAATATGGTAACTCCCTTCTTTGCCTGTTGATCCAGAGGCATAAGGAGCACAAAGTGGCCAGGTGGCATTCTTAACTTCCAGTTCAATGGAATAAATGATATGACTCCAGGTGGGAGCATTCCTTCCTTTGGAACTAAGAACTCTAGACCTGCAGAGCATAGGGTCATGGGGAAAGGAAGCATAAATTTTGTGAGTGACTCACTAGGGGTAATAGTGAGTGGTGCCACTCCCTTTTCCACCCCTTGATTCCTGGACTCATGAATCCTGGCTATGGGAGAAACAGTACCATATATTGGACACTGGTTTAGAGCATATACAGCCTCCTGGAGAACATTGCCTTAACCCTGCAAGGTATTGCCACCTGGCTGGCACTGTAATTTTGTCTTTAGAAGGCCATTCTATCGTTCTATCAAGTCAGCTGCTTCAGGATGAGGGGGAACATGGTATGACCAGTGAATTCCATAAGCAAGGGCCCATCGATGCACTTTATTTGCTGTGAAGTGAGTCCCTTTATCAGAGGTGATGCTGTGTGGGATAACATGATAGTGGATAAAGCATTCTGTGAGGCCATGGGTGGTAGTTTTGGCAGAAGCATTGTGTGCAGGGAAGGCAAATCCTTATCTAGAGTAAGTGTCTATTCCAGTAAGAACAAAACGCTGCCCTTTCCATGATGGAAGTGGTCCAATGTAATCAACTTCCACCAGGTTGCTGGCTGATCACCTCGAGGAATGGTGCCATATGGGGGACTCAATGTTAGTCTCTGCTACTGGCAGATTGGACACTCAGCAGTGGCTATAGCTAAGTCACCCTTGGTGAGTGGAAGTCCACGTGGCTGAGCCCATGCATAACCTCCATCTCTGCCACCATGACCACTTTGTTCATGAGCCCATTGGGCGATGATGGGAATGGCTTGGGAAAGAGGATGACTGGTTTTCACAAACACATCATCCTATCCAGTTGATTGTTAAAATCCTCCTCTCCTGTGGTCACCTATTGGAGAGCATTCACATGAGACACAAATATCTTCACTTCTTTGGTCCATTCACAGAGGTCTATCCACATATCTCTTCCCCATACCTCCTTGTCTCCAATTTTCCAATCATGTTCCTTCCAAGTCCCTGACCATCCAGTCAAAGCACTGGCCACAGCCCATAAATCAGTATACAACTGCACATTTGGCCATTTCCCCTTCAAGCAAAGTGAACAACCAGGTGCAGTGCTCAAAGTTCTGCCCATTGGGAGGATTTGCCTTCACCACTGTCCTTCAGGGAGGTCACAGAAGGGCTGCAGTGCTACCGCTGCCCACTTTTGAGTGGTGCCTGTGTATCACGCAGATCCGTCTGTAAACCAGACATGAGTTTTCTCTTCCTCAGTCAGCTGATCATAAGGAACTCCCCATAAGGACATAGGTGCAAACTGGGAGTTGGAAGGTAATGTGATAGGAATGGAGACCATGGGCATTTGGGCCACTTCCTCATGCAACAAACTTGTGCCTTCAGGTCCTGCTTGGGCCCAGTCTCGTATAAGGCACTTCCATTTAATGAAGGAGTACTGCTGTGCATGTCCAACTTTATGGCTCTGTGGGGCAGACAACACCCAGTTCATGATGGGCAGCTCAGGCTGCATGGTGTCCCATGGTTAAGTGTTCGGTCTCTACTAAGGACCAGTAACAAGCCAAAAGTTGTTTCTCAAAAGAAGAGTAGCTATCTGGAGAGGATGGCAGGGCTTTGCTCCAAACTCCTGAGAATCTCTGCTGTGGTTCACTAATAGGGGCCTACCAAAGACTCCAAACAGCATCTATAACTGCTACTGACACTTTAAGCAACATTGGATCAGCTGGATCATATGGTCCAAGTGACAGAGTCACTTGTATGGCAGCCTGAACCTGTTGCAGAGCCTTCTCTTGATCTGGGCCCCACTCAAAACCAGCAGCTTTTCAAGTCACTTGATAAATAGGCTGAGGTAGCACACCCAAATGAAGGATATGTTGCCTCCAAAATCCAAAGAGGCCCACTAAGCATTGTCCCTCCTTTTTAGCTGTGGGAAGGCCAGATGCAATAACTTATCCTTCAGAAGGATCCATCAGAAGGAATATCTCAACATGCTGCCACACCACTGGACCCCTAGAAATTTCACTAAAGTGGAAGGTATCTGAATTTCTGTGGGATTAATTTCCCACCTTCTAGCATGCCAATGTTTTTCCAATAAGTCCAGAGTCATTGACACTTTTTTCTTATTAGGTCCAATCAGCATAATGCCATCAATGTAATGCGCTAGTGTGATGTCTTGTGGAAAAGAAAAGCAATCAACATTCCTGCTGGCTAAACTATGGCAGGGCTGAGAATTGATATACCCCTAAGGTAGGACACTGAGGGTGTACTTCTGGCTTTGCCAGCTGAAGGCAAACTGCTCCAGTGGTCCTTCGAAACAGGGATAGAGAAGAAGGGATAATCCAGATCAATAGCTGCATACCAGGTACCAGGAAAAGTATTAATTTGCTCAAGCAATGAAACTGCATCTGGAATAACAGCTGCAATTGGAGCTACCACTTGGTTAAGTTTTTGATAATCCACTGTCATTCTCCAAGATCTACCTGTTTTTTTTGCACAGGCCAAATAGGCAAGTTGAATGGGGATGTGGTAGAAATTATCATCCTGCATCTTTCAAGTCCTTGATGGTGGCAGTAATCTCTGCAGTACCTCCAGGCATGTGGTATTGCTTTGGTTTACTCTTTTACTAGGGAGGAGCAGTTCTAATGGCTTCCACTTGGCTTTTCCTACCATAATACCCTTACTCCACTTGTCAGGGATCCAATGTGGGGGTTCTGCCAGTTGCTGAGTGTGTCTCTTCCAATTATGCATTCTGGAACTGGAGAAATCACTACAGGATGGGTTTGGGGACCCAATGGACCTACTGTGAGACAGACATGAGCTAAGACTCCGTTAATAACCTGCCCTCAAGTCTGGGAATTGATTGAGGGGGTGTGACTCTCTATTCTGGCAATTCGAGTTAGACTGCTGTTCACTTGACCTAGAATTCTTACACCTGTACCAATAACTATTAAACCCATTGCCATCAAGTCAATTCCAACTCATAGTGACCCTATAGCACAGAGTAGAACTGCCACATAGGGTTTCCAAGGAGCAATGGATGGATATGAACTACTGACCTTTTGGTTAGTAGCCAAATTCTTAACCACTGCACCACCAGGGGCCCACTTGTACAGATAAGTAAATGTGTAGTAGGTTTCTGATATGTTTCACTCACAGGGACACCATGACTAAGTAGCCAATGCCATAAGTCTGTGTAAGTCATACTATTCTGCTTACTGCTTTGAGTCCACTGTCCATTATGGTAACCACACCCACATTGTCTTTGTCAACTGAGTGCCTCCATTTGGCCCCTACCACATGGGGTCCAAACAGCCCCACTGTAGTTAAGTGTCTTAACTCCGGGCAGCTCCCACTGTCTAACTTACATAAAATAACAATCACAGCAGTCTTCAAGGATGTTGGGGTTCCCTTCACAAATTTTTTCCTCATTGTTGTGGTAAAAGGTGTGTCTTCTGGGAACTCCACGTGTGGGTCTGTGGGTCTAACTTGATGAATCCACTCTAACATGCCAATTTACCTAAGCCTTTGGATACCTTCTTCTACAGTATACCAAGGCAGGTTTGGTACTTCAACTTAATTTAGTGTAGGCCACTGCATAATCCATGCTTCAGTGCCCAAAGAAATAAACAGATTCTTTCCTAACCCCTTGAGCTGAACTATTGAAAGAAGAATCTGTGTTTAGTGGGCCCATATCAATAAACTTAGACTGATCCATCTTTATGTTCCTTACACCATTACCCCACAACTTTAATAGTCATTTCTAAACATATTCCCCAGGTTTCTGTTTGCACATTTTAGAAAGGTCAATGAGCCAAAGTGGCAGTATAGACAGAAGCATCACGCAGTCCCTATACAGCAAAGACTCAAAAAACTAAAAAAGAGACAAACATCAATCCTGGAACTCTGAGTGTTAAATGAAGAGATAAGGAACTCAACCAATCACCAAATGGAATAAGAAGAACAAAGAGTGACAGAGAACAGAGAGTGAGGAGAGATACAGAGTGGAAGTCCCCTATCAGCTAAAGCGGCTCAGATCCACCATCTTCGACCCTTCAGCCACTAATATTGGTGGGCAGGGAGTACAGGAATGCAGCTTCAGGGAGCTCCCAGCAGGAAAAAAGAGCACATGGTAAAAAGTGAGACATGCTTTCCCACCCCCCACCCTTCTTCCCCTACTCAGCCTCCACTGCTTCTTTTGTCTTGGTTTCTTATCTCTGTCTACCTTCTTCCCTTACCCTTCTCCTAGACACCTGGAGTCCTGTGCCATCTCTGCTCCTTCTTGATGGGCTGTGCAGCACTTCTCAGCTAAGGACCCGCTTCCGGTGGGCTCCCTTGGGGGCATTTTTTTCCTTTTGTTTCTTTCTTCTTGTTTTCTTGTCTCTTTACCCTCCTTCCTTTCCTTCCTCCCAAGTACCTGGCATCTTTTGTTTTAATTTTATTTTCTTGGTTTCTTGTCTGTCTACATTTCTTCCATTCCTTTCTCCCAACCACAAAACTGTGTGTGCCTTTCTCTCTCCTTTTTAAAAAAATCTAGTTTCTTATCTCTCTCTCCCTTCCTGCCTTTCCTTTCTCCTGTCCACCTAGCTGTGTGTGCTGTATGTGTCCCTTCTTGATGGGCTGTGCCTCAACACCTAGATAGAAAGCCACCAACGCATGGCTTCCCTGGGTGTGTGCCACTCCAATGGCAGGCTCCCTTAGTGTTTTCTCTTATTTTGGTTCCTGGTTCTCTCTCCTCTTTCTCTTCTTTCCCAAACCCATGTAGCTCCACAAATCACAACCTCCCCCATCCCTCCTGCCTATCTGTGCCATGCACTGAACACTGAACGCTCAAGCAGCACAGGCACAGTCTACCACAACCTGCCCTGCACCAATCCCTGTCCTGCCCTGTTGGCCCCAGTGTGTGCCACAAAGAAACCATTCCAGCCCCTCCTTTTCTGATGGACCTGCTCTGCTTCATCATAGATGAGTCACTGACCTTGCCCATTGGACAAGGTGGTGAGAAGTATCGTGCCCACAGATGAGCAAACAACAAAGAACACCCAGCCTGCCTGCTCAGACATAGCCAAATAAAACAAAAAAGCAGGATGAAACAAACAAATCTAGAATCAATAAAAGAATTAAATAACTACTGAATGTCCCAAAGACATCAGAAAATATCAAAACATATAAAAAAACAGGACAGGATGGTTCCAGTAGGTGTCCAAAATAAAACATCAGATGACCTTCCAGGAGAAGAAAAGGCACTAGAACTACCTGAGAGGGATTTCAAATCTTTAATATTCATAGCTATCCAAGTGTTGAAGGAAAAAGCAGACAAAAATGAGGAAAAGATAGACAAAATGATGGAAAAGACAGACAAAATCATGGAAAAGACATCAAAACAATAGAGGAATTCAGGAAAATTATACAGGAAGAAAATTATACAAAACAGCAGTTAGAAATCCAAAAGATAAACAAAATTTCAGAAATGGACAGTGTCATAGAAGGTCTGAGGAGCAGGTTTGAAACAATGGAAGACAGGATCAGAGAAATTGAAGACAAATATATAGATATCATATTGTTTGAGGAAAAATCAGAGAAAAGAATGAAGAAAAATGAAGAAACCCTGAGAATGATGAGGGATACTATTAAAAGCAAAAATTTTCGAGTGATTGGAGTCCCAGAACAGAAGGAGAAAACAGAAAACACAAAGAGGATCATTAAAGAATTGCTGACAGAAAACTTCCTAATACCATGACAGATGAAAAACTGAGCATCCAAGAAGCTCAACAAAACTTATATACGATAGACTCCAAAAGAAAATCACTAAGGCATATCATAATCACACTCACTAAGACCAAAGACAAAGAAAGAATCCTGAGAGTGGCTTAAGAAAAAGAAAAAGTCACATACAGAGGGAAAACATTAAGACTAAGCTCTTATTACTCCACAGAAACCATGCAGGAAAGAAGGCAATGGGATGACATATACAAAACCTTGAAAGAAAAAAATTGCCAACCAAGAATAATATATCCTGCAAAACTCTTGCTCAAATATGATGGTGAAATTATGACATTCCCAGATAAACAGAAATTAAGGGCCTATGTAAAAACCAAACTAAGCTTACAAGAATTATTAAAGGGAGTCCTTCAATCTGAGAACAAACAACATCAGACAACATCCTGAATCTATGGCACAAGACTGCATCAGCCAGACAGCAACCTAGGTAATGAATTCTCAAAGATTAATCAAAACTAAAAGATTTACAACAGGGAACCAGAGATGTTAATCTGTAAATGACAACAACATCGGAATAATAAAAGAGGGAATAAATGATGTAGGTATAGAACTTTCAAATGGAAAGGAAGGCAAGGTGATACCAAGTAATAAAAGACTGGTTCAGACTTAGGAAGATAAGTGTCTTAGTCATCTAGTGCTGCTGTAACAGAAATATCACAAGTAGATGGCTTTAACAAAGAGAAATTTATTCTCTCACAGTCTAATAGGCTACAAGTCCAAATTCAGGGTGTCAGCTCCAGGGGAAGGCTTTCTCTGTTGGCTCTGGAGGAAGGTCCTTGTCATCAGTCTTCCCTTGGTCTAGGAGCATCCCAGAACAGGAACCTCAGGTCCAAAGGATACGCTCTGCTCCCAGCACTGCTTTCTTGGTGGTATGCTTGCTTCCCTTTCTTTTTGTCTCTTGAGAGATAAAAGGTGGTGCAGGCCACACCCAAGGGAAACTCCCTTTACATTGAATCAGGGATGTGACCTGGGTAAGGGTGTTAAAATCCCACCCTAATCATTTTTAGCATAAAATTACAATCACAAAATGGAGGACAACCAAGCAATACAGGGAATCATGGCCTACTCACGCTGACACATATTTTTGGGGGACACTATTCAATCCATGACCATACAGGTAAATTTCAAGGTAACCAAAAGAAAACTTAACAAACCTTCTTATCAAAATAAGGAAGAAAAACATAAAGTCTCAGTAAAAACAAAATCTACAAAAACAAAAGAAATGGGAAAAAAATCCACAAACAAAAGGAATTCAGCACTGGAGAGTAAAAGGAACAAAGAAAACAGCAGCACCACAAAAAAAAGCACTACAAAATCACAACAATAAACTCACACGTATCAATAATTACACTGACTGTAAATGGTCTAAATGCACCCATAAAGAGACAGAGAGTGACAGAATGGATAACAAAAACAAGATCCATCAATAAGCTGTCTAAAAGAGTCACATCTTAGAAACAAAAATGTAAATTTATTAAAAATCAAAGAATGGAAAAAATATATCAAGCAAACAGCTACAAAAAAGAGGAGGAGTTGCAATACTAATCTCAGATAAAATAGACTTTAAAACAAAATCCAAATAAAAGACAAGGGCATTAAATAATGATTAAAGCAATGATCCATCATGAAGACATAACCATAATAAATATATACTCACCCAATGACAGGACTCCAATATACATAAAACAAACTTAACAAAAAGAGAAATTAACAGCTCCACATTAATAGCAGGAGATTTCAACACACCACTCTCAGTAAAGGACAGAATATCTAGAAAGAAACTCAACAAAGATACAGAAGATCTAAAGGATACAATCAGCTAATTTAACTTCATAGACATATACAGAAAACTCCACAAAACAACTGAAAAGTACACATTCTCTCAGTAAAAGACAGAAAATGTAGAAAGAAAATGTCTTCTCTGATTATAACGTCATCAAAGTAGAAATTAACAACAGGAAGAGCAAGGAAAATCAACTGCATGGAAACTGAATAATACCCTGCTAGAAAACCACCAGGTAATAGAAGAAATCACAGATGGAATAAAAGAATTCCTAGAATCAAATGAGAATGAAAACATATCATACCAAAACCTCTGGGACACAGCAAAAGCAGACCTCAGAGGGCAATTTATAGCAATAGATGCACACATCAAAAAAGAAGAAAGGGACAAAATCAAAACATTAACTACACAACTATAACAAATAGAAAGAGAACAGAGAAAAAAGCCCACAGCCACCAGAAGACAGGAAATAATAAAGATCAGAGCAGAAATAAATGAAATAGAGAATAGAAAAACAATAGAAAGAATCAACAAAACCAAAAGTTGGTTCTTTGAAAGGATCAACAAAATTGACAAACCACTGGCCAAAACGACAAAAGAAATACAGAAGAGGATGCAAATAACCCAAATAAGAAATGAAAGGGGGGCATTACACAACAGACCCAACTGAAATATAAAGGATCATAACAGAGCACTATGAAAAACTATACTCCAACAAATTTGAAAACCTAGAGGAAATGGATACATTTCTAGAAACACACTATGTACCCAGACTAAGACAACATGACATTGAAAATCCGAACAGACTCATAACAAGAGAAGAGGATGAAAAGGTAATAATAAAACTGCCCCCCCCCCCAAAAAAAAAGCCCTGGCCCAGATGGCTTCACTGGAGAATTCTACCAAACATTCAGAGAAGAGCTTACACCAGTACTACTCAAACTATTTTAGAATATAGAAAAGGAAGGAATACTTCCAAATTCATTCTATGAAACTAGCATAACCCTGATACCAAAACCATGCAAAGACACCAGAAAAAAAGAAAATTACAGACCAATATCTCTCATGAATATACATGCAAAAATACTCAACAAAATTCTAGCCAATAAATTCAGCATCATATAAAAAAAATAAAATAAAATAAATTAAAAAACACCATGACCAAGTGGGATTCATATCAGATATGCAAGGATGGTTCAGCATTAGAAAATCAATCCACGTAATCCACCACATAAATAAAAGAAAAGAAAAGTGATCATCTCAATCAATGTCGAAAAGTAATTTGACAAAGTCCAACACCCATTCCTGATAAAAACTCTCAATAAAATAAGTATGGAAGGGAAATTCCTCAACATAATGAAGGGTATGTATACAAAACCTACAGTCAACATAGTTCTAAATATAGACGGACTTAAAGCATTCCCCTTGAGAACAGGAACAAGACAAAGTGCCCTTTATTACCACTCTTATTTAACATTGTGCTGAAAGTCTTACCTAGAGCAATAAGGCAAGAAAAAGAAATAAAGGGCATCCAAATTGGTAATGAAGAAGTAAAAGAATCCCTATTTGCAGATAATATGATACTATACATAGAAAACCCAAAAGACTCCATGAGAAAACTACTGCAACTAATAGAAAGATTCAGCAGATTAGCAGGATACAAGAGACACATACAAAAATCAGTTGGATTCCTATACACCAATAAAGAGAACAGTGAAAAGGATATCAGGAAAACAATACCATTTATAATAACCCCTAAAAAAAAAATACTTAGGAATAAATCTAACCAGGGATGTAAAAGACCTATACAAAGAAAACTACAAAACATTACTGCAAGAAACCCAAAAGGATCTACATAAATGGAAAAATGTACCATGCTCATGGATAGGTAGACTCAATATTGTGAAAATGTCAATTCTAACCAAAACAATCTACAAATACAATGCAATCCTCATCCAAATACCAGTAGTATTCTTTAAAGAGATGGAAAAACTAATCTTTAACTTTATATGGAAAGGGAAGAGACCCTGGAAAAGTAAAGCATTATTGAAGAAGAAAAATAAAGTAGGAGGACTTGCACTACCTGACTTCAGAACCTACTATACAGCTACAGTAGTCAAAACAGCCTGGTACTGGTACAACGACAGGTACATTGACCAATGGAACAGAATTGAGAACCCAGATGTAAATCCACCCACCTATGGTCAACTGATCTTTGACAAGGGCCAAAAGTCCATCAAATGGGGAAAAGACAGTCTTTTTAACAAATACTGCTGGCAAAACTGAATGCCCATCTGCAAAATAAATGAAACAGGACCCATAGCTCACACCATACACAAAAACTACTTCACATTGGATCAAAGACCTAAATATAAAACCAAAAACTATAAAGATCATAGAAGAAAAAATAGTATCACCTCTAGAGGTTCTAATACTTGGCATTAACAGGATACAAACCATTACTAGCAACAAACTCCAGAAGATAAGCTAGATAACTGGGATCTTCTAAAAATTAAACACTTATGCTCATCAAAATACTTCACCAAAAGAATAAAAAGAGAACCTACAGAGTGGTAAACATTTTTTGGCTATTACAAATTTGACAAAGTTGTAATGTCTAATATCTACAGGAAAGTCTGACGGCTCTACAACAGAAGACAAATAATCCAATTTAAAAGTTGGTAAAGGAAATGAACATTACCAAAGAATACACTCAACTGGCTAACAGATACATAAGGAAATGTGTGATCACTAGCCATTAGAGAAATGCAAATCAAAACCATAATGCGATACCATCTCACCTTGGCATTACTGGCACAAATTAAAAAAAAAAAAAAATAGGAAATAACAAGTGTTGGAGAGGCTGCGAGGAGATTGGAACTCTTATGCACTGCTAGTGGGAATGCAAATTGTTACAACCGTTCCGGAAAACGGTATGGCACTTTCTTAGAAAGCTAGAAATAGAAATACCGTATGATCCAGCAATCCCACTCCTAGGAATATATCCCAGAGGAATAAGAGCCGTCACAAAAATAGACATATGCACAGCCATATTCATTGCAGCTTTGTTCAAAGTAGCAAAAAGATGGAAACAACCTAGGTGACAATCAACAGATGAATGGATAAAGAAACTCTGGTGCATACACACAATGGCGTACTATGCAACAATAAAGAACAATGATGAATCTGCGAAGCATCTCACAACATGGATGAATCTGGACAGCATTATGCTGAGTGAAATAAGTCAATCACAGAAGAACAAACATTGTAGGAAACCACTACTATAAAAACTCCTGCAAAGGTTTACACACAAAAAGAAACAATCTTTGATGATTACGAAGGAGGGCAGTGGTGGTGATGGAAAAACACTAAATAGACAATAGGTAAGTGTTAACTTTGGTGAAGGGTAAAACAGTACACAATACTGGGGAAGCCAGCACAACTTGTAGAAGGAAAGGTCATGGAAGCTCCATAGATACATCCAAACTCCCTGAAGGACTGAATTACTGTGGGACCATAGTCTCCCGGAACACCTACCTCAATTGGCATAATATAGTTTATAAAAAAATTTTCTACATTCTACTTTGCTGAGTAGCGTCTGGAGTCTTAAAAGCTTGTAAGTGACCATCTGAGATACTCCACTGGTCTCACCCCATCGGGAGCAAGGGAGAATGAAGAAAGCAAAAGACACAAGGGAAAGATTACTCCAAAGGAGTAATGGACCACAACTACCACAGCCTCCACCAGACTGAAGCCAGTATATCTAGACGGCGCCCAGCTACCAACACTGACTGCTCTAACAGGGATCACAATAGAGGGTCCCAGACAGATGGAGAATAATGTACAGCAAAATTCAAGTCCCAAAAAAAGATCAGACTTACTGAACTGACAGAGACTGGAGAAACCCAAAGAGTATGGCCCCCAGATACCCTTTATCTCAGTGGTGAAGTCACTCCCAAGGTCACCGTTCAGCAGGGGATTGGACATCCCCATAAAAAAAAAAAAGACTAATGGGGCACAACAGCCCAGGGACAAGGACTAGAAGGCAGGAGGCGACAGGAAAGCTGGTGACTGGGAACCCAAGATCAAGAAGGGAGACTGTTGACATGTTGTGGGTTTGGTAGCCAATGTCACAAAACAATATGTGTACCAATTGTTCAATGAGAAGCTAATGTATTTTGTAAACCTTCATCTAAAGTACAATTTAAAAAAAAAAAGCAAAGGATATACAATAGAAAACCAGGTGAAGGGTAATTATCCAAATAGTTCAGGGTGTAATTGTATTGTTTGCCTAACTCCTTAGTGAGTAGTTCAGAGCAACCAATTTAGTAGATCCAGCTCTAAGTGTTCTGGAATCAACATTTGCAGAATCCTGTCTTGAAGCTGTGACAATGAGATTATTTCTTTCTAATGTGTGGATTTGACTCACTTTACTAAGTAACCATGAAAATTTTACTCTACTCAACTTTTAGTCACTTATTTCCCCATGTGAGAAAATTTTTAAAGACAAATTAAAAAGTCCTTTTATTCATCACCGTCTTAACCTTTCTGTACTGAGATTAATGCAATGAGAAAATGAGTACCATTAAGTAAAATAAACATTTTTATCTGAAAAAAAAAAAAAAGAAAAATCAAGCAGTTCTTTTGGCGTGTAGCACACCTCCTCCTAGGTCACACTTTGTACTTCACCTTTTGAGGCTTGCTGAGACTTGTCTAGTTATAGGTCTAGAAGCCAAAATGGGTGGTGTGGTTGTGTTTTGATAACATTCAGCATGGTCTTGTAAGGTGATAGCCTAGGCAATGACTCAGACAAAGGCTTTTCAGATACCGCTGGGTTAATCTCATCAGATTGGGGTGGAGGGGCTAATGGTTTTACTGGAGAGGTTAGCTTAGCAGATAAAGATGAAGTAATCTCTTCAGATAGGAGTGAGAGGGCTGGTTCTGTTGGCAGGAGTGATTCAATGAAATTTAGGGGCTCAGTGTCCCCAGCTTCCTGATTATCTGCCAATATGTCCATCCCAAGTTTCAGGATCCCATTTCTTCCCAATCAACGACCTCACTTTAACTTCAGACACCACTGGAGTTTGGAAAGTCATTGGCATTGTAACTCAGCCATTCTTATGATAAAGACTGAGTTTGATTTTTGGCAATATCAGCTCCGTTAGTGCAAGAAATAAGGCTTTCTTTCAAAGCACAAGTAGAAAATTTGAGGTAGTTTATGTGGTGCTTGAGCTTTGACTCTGAAGTCCTGAGCTCATCTGTTTCTTTCACAACTTCGTGTAGCAAAAGTAGGACCAACCAACCAGTTTCCTTATACTGCTCATTCTGATAAAATTGCAGAAAGGTATCAAACGTGATCACACAGAGCCACCTCTCACTCATATCTGATCTGTCGGTGGTGATATTTTGTGTATTTCTATTGCTACCTCACACCATGGATTAGCAGTGCCTTCTTTCCTATTGGAAGCAGAGTAATCAAAATCTTTTTTTTTTTTTTTGATTATTTTTTATTGTACTTTAGATGAAGGTTTACAGAACAAATAGTTTCTCATTAAACAGTCAGTACACATATTATTTTATGACGTTGGTTAACAACCACACAACATGTCAACACGCCCTCTTCGACCTTGGAAGACCTTTTTTTTTTTTTTGGTGAAAATATACATAGCCAAAGATAGACCATTTCAAAAATTTTACATGTACTATTCAGTGACATCAATTACGTTCTTCCAGCTGTGCTGCTATTCTTAACTATCCTTTTCCAAATTATTCCATCACCATTATCTTCACCTCACTGTCCCCTAGGCTTCCCATCAAACCTTTTGAGTTGCTGTAGTCAATTTGATCTCACATAGATAATTCTTTTTTTTTTTTTTTGTACTTTAAATGAAGGTTTACAGAACAAATAGATTCTCACTAAACAGTACACATATTGCCATATAACAATGGTTAACAATCCCATGACATGTCAACACTGTCCTTTCTCAACCTTGGGTTTCCTATCACCAGCTTTCCTGTCCCCTTCTGGCTTCTAGTCCTTGTCCCTGGACTGCTGTGTCTAATTAGTCCTGTTTTGTTTTATGGGGGTGTCCAATCCCTGGCTGAACTGTGAACCTCAGGAGTGACTTCACCACTGAGCTAAAAGGGTGTCTGGGGGCCATTCTCTTGGGGTTTCTCCAGTCTGTCAGGCCAGTAAATCTGGTATTTTTTTGTGTCAGAATTTTTTTCTACATACTCCTCCAGCTCTGTCCAGGACCCTCTATTGTGATCCTGGTCAGAGCAGTCAGTGGTGGTAGCTGGGCACCATCTAGCTGCACTGGACTCAGTCTGGTGGAGGCCTTGGTAGCTGTGGTCCATTAGTCCTTTTGACTAATCCTTTCCTAGTATCTTGTTCTCTTCATTCTCCCTTGCTCCCAAAGGGGTGAGACAAATGGAGTATCTTAGATGGCTGCTCACAGGCTTTTAAAACCCCAGAAGCTGCTCACCAAGGTAGGATGTAGAACACTGTCTTTATAAAATATGTTACACCAGTTGAGCTAGATGTTCCCTGAGACCATGGTCCCCACAGCCCTGCGCCCAGCAATTCAGTCTCTCAGGGAATTTGGATGTATCTATGGAGCTTCCATGACCTTTCCTTGTACAAGTTGTGCTGGCTTCCCCAGTATTGTGTACTGTCTTACCCTTCACCAAAGTTTCCACTTATCTATGACTGTTTAATTTCCATTCCTACCCCTCCCATCCCTCGTAACCAACAAAGATTGTTTCTTTTTGTGTGTAAACTTTTTCATGAGTTTTTACAGTAGTGGTCTCATACAATATTTGTCCTTTTGTGATTGACTTATTTCACTCAGCGTAATGTCCTACAGTTTGATCCGTGTTATGAGATGCTTCATAGATTCATCATTGTTCTTTATCATTGCATAATACTCCGTTGCGTGTATGTACCATAATTTATCCATTCATCTGTTGATGGGCATCTAGGTTGCTTCCATACTTTTGCTATTGTGCACTTAGGCCATTTACATTCAGTGTAATTATTGATAGGTGTGAGTTTATTGCTGTCACTTTGTAGTGCTTTTTTTGTGGTGGTGATGTTACTTTGTTCCTCTTACTCTCCTGTGCTGAATTCCTTTTGTTTGTGGGGTTTTTTTTCATTTCTTTTGTTTTTGTAGGTTTTGTTTTCACTGAGACTTTATGTTTTTCTTCTTCATTTTGATGAGTAGTTTGTTAACTTTCTTTGTGCTTACTTTGAAATTTACCCTTATCTTCCTAGGTTTGAACCAGTCTATTATTACTTGGTATCACTTTGCCTTCCTCTCCATTAGAAGGTTCTATACCTACACCGTTTATTCCTTCTTTTATTGTTCTGATGCTATTGTCATTTATAGATTAACTTCTCCGGTTCCCTGTTGTAATTCTTTTGGTTTTGGATAGTCCTTGAGAGTTCATTTCCTGGGTTGGTATCTGGCTAGTACAATCTTTTGTCGTAGATTTAGCCTGTGGTCTGATGTTGTTTGTTCTCAGATCAAAGGACTCCCTTTAATAATTCATGTAAGTTTGGTTTGGTTTTTAAATAGTCCCTTAATTTCTGTTTATCTGGAAATGTCCTAATTTCACCATCATATTTGAATGAGAGTTTTGCAGGATATATTATTCTTGGCTGGCAGTTTTTTTCTTTCAGGGTTTTATATATGTCATCCCATTGCCTTCTTGCCTGCGTGGTTTCTGCCGAATAATCCGAACTTAGTCTTATTGTTTCTCCTCTCTATGTGACTTTTCCCAAGCTGCTGTCAAGATTCTTTGTTTGTCTTTGGTTTTAATGAGTGTGACTATGATATGCCTTGTTGATTTTCTTTTAGGGTCTATCCTGTATGGGGTTCGTTGGGCTTCTCGGATGGTCACCTTTTCATCTTTCATATATTGGGGAAGTTTTCTGTCAGCAATTCTTCAATGATCCTCTCTGTGTCTTTTGTTTTCTCCCCCTGTTCTGGAACTCTGATCACTCACAAATTTTTGGTTTTGATTGTATCCCACATAATTCTCAGGGTTTCTTCCTTTTTCTTCATTCTTTTTTCTGATTTTTCCTCAGAGTTGTATCCAAGTGTTTGTCTTCAATGTGCCTGATCCTGTCTTCCATCGTTTCAAACCTGCTCCTCAGCCCTTCTATGACAGAGTCCATTTCTGAAATCTTGTTGTTTATCTTCTGGATTTTTAATTGTTGTTTTTGTATGCTTTTTAGTTGTGAATTTATTTTAGCATTTTGTTCCTGTATTATTTTCTTGAATTTTTCCATTTTTGTCTGTATTTTCCATGAATTTGTCTGCTTTTTCCATGAATTTATCTATTTTTTCCTCATTTTTTGCTTTTTGGATAATTCTGAGCATTAGAGATTTGAATTCCCTATCAGGTGGTGCTAGTGCCCTTTTGTCTACTAGAAAGTCATCTGGTGTTTTATTTTGGACGCCTGTTGGAACCATCCTGTCCTGTTTTTGTATACGTTTTGATACTGTCCTCTGCCTTCAGGGCATTCAGTAGTTATTTTCCTCTTTTATTGATTGTATATTTGTTTTGTCCTGCTTTTTTGTTTTATTTTTTTATGTCTGAGCAGACAGGCTTTGCATTCTTTGTTGTTTGCTCATCTGTGGGTGAGATACTTTTCACTTCCTTCTCCAATGGGCAGGGTCAGTCACTCTGGTATGGTACAGTAGTGCAGGTCCAGGTGAAGCATGTTGCTGGGATGGGTTGTTTGTGGCACATACTAGGGCTGACAGGGCGGGCCAGGAATCAGTGCAGGGTAGGTTCTAGTAGGCCGTGCTTGTGCTGCTTGGTGGTGTGATGTTCAGTGCACGGTGCAGATAGGCAGGAAGGAGGGGGGAGATTGCGATGGGTGGAGCTAAGATGGACATGGTAAACAGGAGAGAGAGGAGAGAGGAACAGGAGCCAAAAACATTCACACAAACACACAAATAGAAAAGAGTGCTAAGGGAGCTTGCTGTTGAAGTGGAGAGATAAGAGACAGAGAAATGGAGAAAAACAAAAAGGAAAGATAGAAAAAGGGTAAAAGAAAAAATGAGTAAATAAAAATTAGAGAATAAAAAAGAAGAAGAAAAAAGAAAAGCCCCCCCAGAGATCCCACCAGTGTGGCTTGTAGTACTGGGAAGGTGCTTCCCGGCCTTGAAGTACAGCCTGGCTTGAAGGGGTAAAGGTGTCACACAGCATCAGGTATTCAGGAGACAGGAAGAGAAAGCAAGTATAGAGAGATGAGAAACTGGAAATGAAGAAAGACAAAAAGGGAAAAAGAAAGAGGGGAAAACAAAACAAAGAAACAAAAACATATAAGCAAAAAATGAAAAAAGAATTGCCCCTAGGGATGTCACTGTGCTTCTGTGCAGAGTAAGGGAGTAGCTCCCAAGCCTTGCAGTACTGTCCAGCTAGAAAGGGCTCCCAAGCTGAGAAAAGAAAAGGAAAACAAACAAATCAAAACAGAACCAATCTGAACAAACAAACAAACAAAAGAAGCCCCAGGGGTCCCACCATTTTGGTGGCATGGGCTGGAAAGCAGTTTCACAGTTGAGTGGTGTTTCACAGCCTTTCAGAGAGAAACAAAGACAGCTCATGGAGCCAGGTATTTGAGAGAAAGGGTGGGGGTGGGTGGGTGTGTGATGAGAGGTAAGGAAGAAATCTAAAGAAGCAGAAAAAAGCAACACCAGCAGCCAACAAATGGCACTCAGGGAGCCAGCCAGTGCAGGCAGGTGGAATCCAAGCAATACCGGGGTGAAGCTGGTGCTTCCTGGCCAAGAGACTGTGGCCACAAGAAGCAGAGGAAGCCGAGTGAGGGTAAAGAAGGGTGGGGGTGAGAAAGTGTATATCGCTGATTACTGGTTGTTTTGCCTCCTGCTGGAAACTCTGAAAAGCTGCTTTCTCTTTCCCCCATTTGCCAATTTCTGATAGGAGTCCAAGATGGCAGATCCGTGCTGCGTTAGCTAATAGGGGACCTCTGCATGTATCTATCCTCATTCTCTGTTCTCGGTCAGTTTCTTATTCCATTCGGTGCTTGGCTGAGTTCTTTATCTCTTCATTTGATGCTTAGAGTTTCAGGATTGATGTGTGTCTCCGTTTGACTCAGTTTTTTGGATCTTTGCTGTGGAGGGACAGCATGGTGCTTCTGTCTATTGTGTCACGTTACCTGAAGTCCAACATCAACATCTTTAAGACTAACCAGACTTGAAAACCAATTAAGAAAACTCATCCTTACAATTTTGTTTCTCTAGAACCACTGTTGGTACCAGATGTCTTAGGCTGGGTTCTCTAGAGAAGCAAAACCAGTGAATAGTATATATATATACATATACTATTGAATATAGTAGTGAATATACTATACATATATACTAGTGAATATACTATATATACTATATATACTAGAATATACTATACATATACTAGTGAATAGTATATATATATATATATATATATATATATATATATATATATATATATATACATACACACACACATATATAGATAGATAGATACAGATATAGTTAGATAGAGATTTATGTCAAGGAAATGGCTCATGTGGTTGTAGAGGCTGGAAAATCCCAAGTCCATGAGTCAGGGTGGAAACTTCTCCTGACTCATGTAGCTGCAGGGACTGGCAAACTCAAGATCCAGACCATGGAGGTTGAGAAATCCCAAGATCCACAGGCAAGCTGCTCGCTCAAGTCCCAAGTACCAGAGGTCAGATAAACAGGAGCCAGCTGCAGAATGCAAAGCGAGCAAAAGCCCTTGAACCTGGCTAGAAAATCCACCTATATTGGATGGAGGCCCACCCCCAAGGAAACTCCCTTTCAACTGATTGGCTACTCACAGTAGATCTCATTGTGGAAGTGATCATATGATATCAGATATCATCACACCATTATACCACTGCAAAACTACATCATAAATGCCAAACCATTGAGAATTATGCCCTAGCCAAGTTGACATACAACCTTAATACAGGTGTGATGCCTGTATTCACCTGGCAGACAAAGATTCCTACTACCCTCCCATTCCACCATCTCTTTCCAGTCATCCCTCACCACCCAGATGTCCTGCCATTCTGCCTCAGGCTCTCTCCTGAGAGATCTGTCAATGAACTCAAATGTGAGAATTCACAGGATTTTAATATTTGGCTCACTTTTCTTCCTCCTTCTCTCATTCCTGGTAAGTGACTTCAGCCAAGCCCAGGGCTTTAATAGCTTTCCCTTCCTATTGACTTAGTGCAGAGCTCTGTTTCTCTGGTTTGTTTTTGTGATTTATACTATTGGTAATTTATTCCTTTGAGTTTAGCATTGTTCTTTCTCTAGGATCCTCATTTAAAATCAAACAACCATGGAAGCCATAACTGATTAAGTCATTAAGTACTCTGGGAGGTAGGACTTGAGATGTTAACTCCTACGTTATAAACTTTCTAATCCTTGGGCACTGGGTAGTCTCTGGGGAAAAGGCACAAAACTGTGAAGTGGGAGGACAAAACATGGGAAAAGGGGAGACATGCACATATTATCCCATTTTGCTTAGGAATGGTGTGAACTGGGCATAGATAGGGAATGGAGAGAGGGGAAAACTCAAGAAGCTGTTCTATGGGGAATGAAAATGAAATGGTTGTCAAGCCTGTTACATTGAAAAAGATGCGTCAGGAACTCACAGAATCTCAGGTTTAAAAGAAGGGCAACACCTGGACAGGCAAAGACTAGAAGTTTCAAAGGAGAGTTACTCTCTGAAAAACATTGTGTCCCCTCTGAGTCTAAGAAAAAATCCTACAGACTCATTTCTAGGACTTCGTTCTAAGGAAATAATAAGAAATGTGATTGAAGATTTACATACAGGAGTATTCATCATAGTATTATATATAATAGTAAAAATAACTGAAATATCCTTAATATTGACTAGGTTATCCTTATGTTGAAATATTCTGCATTCATTAAAATCAAGTTTCTAAAGAATATTTAATGACATGAGGAAATGCTAATGGTATAATGTGAACTAAAAAATTAGAATACAGTATTTATTAGTAGGTATATCATTAGATGATAGTGTGTACCTGTAACTTCCACCCAACTTTCCAGTGAAAACATTTTTATCTTTATGATTTAAACAAAACAAACAAACAGAAATCTAAAAAACATACATGGAATTATCTTTGTAAACTGTGTAATGTAAGTTACAGTTTTATTTATTTTGTAGGTATTAAAAACTAAACATTTCATCAAAATACAACATAAAAATCTATTGCTAAGTCCAAACTTCCATAACTCTATATTTAATGTGTGTGGAAAAAAGGCTGGAAGGAAATACCTCAGAATGTTAACTGTGTTCATCTCTGAGAGGTGAAATGATGGCTGATTCAATGTTCACCTTTATATTTTTTCATAGTTTTCATATTTTCTGCAATAAACAAGTACTACTTTTGTAGTTGGATTTTTTTTTTTTTTTTGGTTTTGTTTCTGTGTCTGCAGAGTTAAGCTTATATAACATGGGGCTGTCTCCATCTTTGTTTCTGGCATTAGTTCTGCTTAATGATCTTTAATAAAAATATGAATCATTTCTTTCTCTAATACCTAATTCAAAGCAATGACTTTTCTTCTGATATTCCTGGCTGGGTTTTTAGAGGTGGTTGGTGGTTAACAGAGCCTCTTGCTTTGCCCAAACAATGAGACTTCATTTACTTTTGGGTGATGCTGGGGTATCTTTCTGAATAACCTGTAGTCATGTGTATTGAATTTAGGAAGAAACTTCATACCTGCTCTCTGTGGTGCACACAATCCTAGAGCTCTGTATCTGCTACGCAAACATATTAAGGGGCCTAAAAGCCTTTGCAGCTCTGATCAGGGGTAAATACAGAGCTCACTTCTTAAATCAGCAAGGCCCTGATAAGAGCTGTCTTATCCCAACAAATAATGGTTCCTTAAATATAGAGAGTTTGGAGAGGATAATGAGGAGTCTGGCTTTGAGGACAGTTTGGCTCAAGTTTATGTCCTATCTAAAAAGCACTCCACCAAAAGCTCTGGCTTTTTTGTTTCTTGTTTTTTGTAAACTGGATATCAGTGTCCTGGGTTATAATCAAATTAATCTGTAGAGAAATCCCACCATGTTACACAATCCCCACCCCCACCTGTCACATTCCTCGGTGACTCCCCGTTTTTGAGCATAAATTTCAAACTCCTTATCAAGAGCTCTCCCCCACCCAGTCAAATTCCCACCAACGTCTTTATTCGAATGTGTCAGGCTGTTTCATACTTTTGGCCCTACAATGTGATATTTCTTTTGCATAACTCCTTCTTATTTCTTTTCATTAATCTAGTTAACTCCTATTCGACTTTAAAACTTAGCTCAGATATTACCATCTCAGGAAGATTTCTTCTTCCGCCATTCCTCCTCTTCCATACTCCTAAAGACCCCAGGCTTACACTTCAGTCCTTGATGTTTCCTTGATGGTAAGCTTTTTGAAGACAAAGGTGGTTCCTTCCTCATC